>VMDO01019969.1:0-38541 GCA_007922755.1 Pedetes capensis
CTCTTTAGAGTATTGAAAAGCAAAGATGTCACATTGAAGACGAAGGTGCGTCTGACTCATGCCATGGTATTTTCAGTGGCATCATATGGTTGTGAAAGCTGGACATTGAACAAGAGAGACAGAAAAAGAATTGATGCTTTTGAATTGTGGTGCTGGAGACGTCTATTGAATATACCATGGACTGCCAAAAGAACCATCAGATCTGTCCTAGAAGAAGTGCAACCAGAGTGCTCTTTGGAAGCAAGAATGGCCAGACTGCGTCTTACATATTTCAGACATGTAGTCAGGAAAGATCAATCCTTGGAGAAGGACATCATGTTTGGAAGAGTGTCAGGTCAACGCAAAAGAGGAAAACCCTCCACCAGATGGATTGACACAGTGTCTGCAACAATGTGCTTAAACATAAATAAGATCGCTTGTCTGGCACAGAATCAGCAAGTGTTTTGATCTACTGTACATAGGGTCGCTATGAGTCGGACTCGACTGGATGGCACCTAACAACAACAACAACAAATTATGTATATATGCTAACTATATTATATAATTTATGTGCAACCAAAGACAATTCTTCTTTACTCATGGGACCCAGGGAAGCCAAAAGGTTGGACACCTCTAATTTAGAGATGATTTCAATATGACATTCTGGTATTATGAAGGATGTGAAGCTATTTTAAAGAAAAGGATATCCTTGGTGACTGGAATTCAAGTACTAAATCTCATTCTCTTATCCTTTTGTCTTAAGACAGACATAGCTTATACTTAGGAACAAGTGGCAGGCCTATCGTTCTCCCCAGTCAACACTTACCATGCTTGCATCAATAACTTGACCTTTGCCAGAGCGAGTGCGTTCAAAAAGAGCCAGCATGATGCCCAGTGCACACATGAGGCCACCACCACCAAAGTCAGCCAGGATATTCAGCGGGGCATAAGGGTTCTCGCCACTTCTGCCAATTTTTGACAGAACACCTACACCATTAAAAACAAATATAATATCTCCCTTAAATAAATATGCAAACATCTTAGAGGAATAACCAATCACACTTGTCACTGACCTGAGTGAAAACTAGTACATATGTTTTTCAAAATGTCAACCTATGCAGCCTACTTAAAAACAAACTTTCCCTCAATACAGGCTCCATGTTTTGTTGGTTTTTTCCTCTCTAAAACTGTATCCTGAAGCCAGGTATGGTGGCACGTGTCTGTAACCCCAGCACTCAGGCTAAAGCAGGAGGATCCTGAGTAATGGTGAACCTTGAGTACATGGTGAAACACTGTCTCAAGAGACCAAAATCAAAAGAACAGAATTCACAACAACAAAAAAATAATTACTATCAACTTATTATGTGGCTTTAAAATGGTATAACACAATTTTGTTCTTATTAAAATGAGATGCAAGAAAATAACTACATAACAAAAAGTAAAGAGATTAAATTTTAAATAGATGTGAAAAGCCAATCTTTTTTTTTTTAGAAATTTTTAATGTACATCATAATGTGATTCATTTTGACATGCTTTTCATTGTGACAATTTTCATATATGCAATTTGATAAACATTATTCATATAGGTTACCCCTTACCCTCCCCTGTGCTTCCCCCCCTCCCCATCTAAGTTTCCCATCCAAGTCTTGTCTATTGAAAAGCCAATCTTATACTTACTGTTTTTCCTCAACTTATATATTTATGCTCTCAGAAAATGTGAGATTTCTTTTGGTCAACAATACACAGTTCTTAAAAGCCTAGAATCAGGCTATTCTAAGACATAATCTCTAGGGAAAAATTCTAATAAAAAGATAGTAGAACCTGAAAACCATATGCTTTTCCTAGTGTTCACAGAAATCTGAAGTGAAGACCCAGAAAGTGAAGGAGTATCCAAATCAAACTATATGAATGCTACTAAACTGCAGGGTGACTATCCTACTTCTGCCAAGTCTCTTACTTCATAGTAGGTGTTTCAGCAGTGACTTCACAAATGTAGTAAACAAATGTTACTAGTGAGAACATAGCTCTCATACAAGTTAATTCAATAGAAAAAGCTTGACAATGACTGTTTCAAGAATTGAAACCAACCCACTTTCAACAGTCATGTTGAAAGGAGACTTCTACTGATTCTGATAAAGTACTTCAATCTTCACCTTTAAAAATTTTTGTTACTCAATGTAATTGTAGAACTTGATTGGGAATATATTTAAAGAATAGGGGAAAAAATTATTTTTCAATATACCTGACAAAGCCAAATAGTTGATGTCATGGCCAGCTATCTTGGAGAATCTTCCCGACTGGCCGAAACCACTTAGCCTGGCATAGATGAGCTTTGGATTCTCCTGCAGCAGTATTTCTGGCCCAAGCTGGCGTTTCTCCATGACTCCTTAAAAAAAAAAAGAAATGATTTTATCTTTTTTAAAGAGAGCATGAATTAAGGATAGAGGTAATCTCTTCTCTGAGGAAAACATAAAACAGCACTCTTGCAAGTATTACTAACAACATTTGTTGTTGGCTTGATGGAAGTTGTCAGAATCAGAATCAAATCACTTTGCCAAGGCCTAACTAAAATAAACAAAGCTGAGAAGTTATGAAAGAAGGGATCTCATGCAAGTATGCCTGATAACAAGAACTATTCACAGAAGACTGCCAGAACCACAATCTTCTACAAATAAATAAAACAAAGGACGCCAAGAACTATGGTTTCACAACATTCTATGTAATCTTCCTCATTGCACGTTTGAAAACTTCCCCTTGCCTCAATCTCTTTGAATTATGTTCATAGTTTACTATGGAATGGATTTTCTCATTGTAATGCTCTGCCATTCCAAAAAACGTATCATTATTCTTTGAGGAATCTCTCTGGTTGTTATTTAGGTTGACAGCTTACTGTGTTTTCTCAGTAGTTAAGGATCCAAACAATTGGGGCTCCAATTCTGGTACGTATGGCTTTTGCCCAGGATGCTGTTTCTTCTGGTACTTTCCTATTTGCCTCTAGGTATAGCCAACCCTGCTTAATACCCAGGGCAAGACCCCTTTCTCTTTCTATGCTGTCATCAGCCTACCAGCTCCTTCCTCATGTTGTCCTTGTTTATGGACATAGCTATCTTCCCTATCAGCTCAGGAGCTTCTTTCACAGAATTCAAAGCATGCGGTTTCCAAAGATCCTTAAAGTACTTTCATCACAAAAAACCTCATAAGCCTTATAGAAGGAAAGAAAGATCAGCTATAATGGCATCTGAGAGCTCTCTTAAGCTATCAACAAGTTCACTTATTGCACAAACCCCAGAAAACTGGTACCCTAAATTTCTAAGGATTAAAAGTAGTCAAGACAACATAATTGCATTGTTTAGGACTCATTCCTACTACTATGATGACATCCCAAAAGGTCTAGTCATCCACCTACATAATCCTCATATGGGGATTATGTGTATCCATAGCTCTATCTTCCTCACAATTACAAGACCTTAGATAAATTATTTAACAATGTTGACTCACCCTCATCTTTAAATGGGGCATTACTACATTATAATATAATCCTCAGTATTATTGTCAGTCCCCAAATATGGCTGTGAGGGCTAAACAAGTTAAATTTAAATATGCCTGGTACTCCACTGACATTCATTTGCCAAACTTGCTGACTTCCTGCTATCTACCAGCCTTAGTTCAGCTGCTAGAGTACTTGCTCTGAGGCCCTGGGTCGAATCCGCAGCACCGCAAAGAATGGGAGAAGCACACAGCAGCCCACTCCGGAAACAATCAGCCATTGACAACCCTATGAATAGTGGAGAAGCTCTGTCAGATAGTACCTCTTTCATTCTGTTGTATACAGGGTCACCATAAGTTGGATCTGACTCAACAGCACCTAAAAACAATCAGGGAATGCTTTGGGCTTATACTTGAGCAAAATCACTCCATCAGAAAACGGCTGCAACTCTAACATTGGTTTTTAAAAGGCTGTCACAGCAGTGTCAAGGTGATTGCAACAGGTATGGAGAGAGAATCCCAAGCTGTGGTAAGGAGGAGGAATGACTTCATTAGTGATCAGTGAAGACAGGTGTAATAAAAAGAAGACGGGAGTCAACATGAAGTATAGGTTTCTGATTCAGGCAGCTGAGATAAATAGAACAGATGTAAATGCTAATTTAAAACTAAAGGAGAACAACCTGGTTTAGGAATTGTGGCAGTACCAGTGCCAGGAGGGGCAGGAAAGAGGAGGTGGGGGGAGAGCATGTGGAGGGGGCAGCCAGAGAGAAGTGTACCCACTCATGCATGCCAGCAGTCTGCAGCTCCAAAAGAGTGGCTACAGATAGCCGGGCGCGGTGGTGCACGCCTGTAATCCCAGTGGCTGGGAAGGCAGAGAGGCGGGAGGATCGCAAGTTCGAGACCAGAGGCAGTCTGTGTAATTTAGCAAGACCCTGTCTCAAAAAGTCAAAAAAATTGGGCTGGGGGTGCAGCTCAGTGGTCCAGCACTTGCAAAGCATGCAGGCGCGAGGCCCTGGGTTCAACCCCCAGTACCAAAAAAAAAAAAAAAAAAGTGGATACAGATATAGACTTGGGCATTATCTGTCTATAAAATGTGAAAACAATGGGCATGGATAAGGAGGCTCCAGGGAGCAGAGCCCAAAGCAAAAGAAACATGCTGGAAGCGGGAGCTTGGGAACACCAGCATTTAAAGTGGGAAGCCTCAGCCTGGTCTGTGGATGGCTTTAGAGAGTACACCACTCCCCCAAACGGTGGCTAAATGACTATATTCCTCTATGCACTTCTCCAGGCAGAGAGGTACTGCTTTCACTTGATTGTCATAGGGTTCAAGACTCTCAAGTAATTAAGAAAGGCAGATGTGGAAGGGTACTGAGGAAAAATCGAAACGAAACTAGGAAAGCAGCCAGAGAAACAAAAAGAGAACAAGACAACAGCAGTATCTCAGAATCCAAGCTTAACAGGATCTTCTCAAGGGACGAAAATCAACAGCAATACCAAAGGCGACAGACAGCCCTAGACGGGCTGGGACAGAATTCAGGAAGGAACAGGGCAAAGGTGAGGGGTGGGGTGGGCAGGCCGGACCCCGCATCTGATGCGGGGGCCTCCTAGTCTCCCCCACGTCCAGGTCGCTGGGCGCCGCAGCTCACCGCAGCGAAAGGGCTCCAGCAGCACGTCCGCGCGCGCGCACAAGCGCCGCAGCACGGCGGCTCCCCGCCGCCGCTTCAGATCCAGCACCAGCGAGCGCTTGCCGCGGGCCAAGACGCTCAGGGGCCCGACTGAGCCTGGACGGTCCACGCGCACCACCTGCGCCCCGAAGTCCGCCAGGACCATACCGCAGAACGGAGCCGGGGCCAGGCCGGCCACCTCCACGACCCTAATGCCCTGCAGCGCCATAGCGCCTTCTTGGCCCCAAAGGAGAAGACAGACCAAGCCCGGCCTAGGGGTAGAACCCTTGCCCTTCCGGGCTCTGAGCGCAGCCGCCCACCCCCAGGGCGCACCGCCTTTAGAGCGCGCCGTTTCCCTCGTGCGCCTGCGCAACGCCACGGAGTCGGCGCACTGGCCACACCTCCCGCCGGCCTCTCGGGGTCGCAAGTCATGGATGAGTTTGCTGCTTTCTTTTCAGCCCGTCTTCAAGTCCTAATTACAACCTTGAGCTAGTGTGTTACTGTCCTCTCAGAACGCTTTCTTTTCACCGTGGTCATCCCTAGTCGTTGTGCCACTTGAGCTCCTACTCCTGCCTGGCGGTAAAGAAATAAAAAGTTCTTAAATACGTAAGAACAGTGCAAGGGTATTTTCTTTAATGCACTGTGTACGTTAGGTCTCAAGTCGTATCCGACTCACAGCCACCCCCATAGGGTTTTCAGTGACTGTTTTAGGATTGTTTTCTTGAACGGGCTGCAGTGCTGGAGGAGGAGATTTTAATAGGAGAACTCGGAGGAAGTGTTGCTCATCAGGGCTAAATGAGAAAGGTTTAAATTTTTGATTTGTCTGCTGTTACAAGTTTTCACTTTTAATGCTGATCTTTAAAAAATACAATAAAATAATCACAAAAAGCACAACCACATTTACAAATCATTTTCTCTGTACTTAGTATAGCCGGTGTGGGTGGCCCGGCAGTTTTTGACAGCTGTTTGGAACAAGACAACTAGGTGCTAGTGCCAGAAATCTCTGCACTAATCCTTCGGTAAATGTGGGGTTATGTATTTTGAGGCAGGTGATACAAGCCTAGGCAAAACTTGGGACAATTGTAACTAAAATGTAGGCAAGTTTGATCTACTCTTGATGAGTTTTAGGATAACTGTAGGACCCTGGCTCTCCCTATGGTGCATTGCCTCCCACGAGGGGCAGGCACCCTCTCTACGTGGTCTCTGAATGTCCTCCGTGTCTGTTTCTCATGTTCCTACCCTTATTCAAGCCTAAAGTTCTTATCCCCTCCTTTTTCTTTTGTTCATATTTTGAAAAACATAAAAAGAAAGAGAAAATTGCAAAGAATAATATAACTGTCAGAGACATTAGTATTTCATCATATTTGCTTCCAGTCTGTTTTTCTGAAAGACCAACAGTGGCAGATATGGCTTGAGCAAATACACAGGGTCCGAATCACATAAATCAGAGAGTTTACCCAGCATCAAACTTGGCCAACAATTTCAAGGATAGCAGCCATCAAAAGGCTCAGAGAGAGTCCTAAGAAATCTCACAGGGCTCTTCAGATCTATCCTTTGTCCAACTCAAACCTTGTCTTACAGGTTATTATGAGTTTTATCTAATGTTCCCCAAAGGTCATGTATTTGAACATTGGGTCCCCAGCTGGTGGCTCTGTTTGTGGAGGATATGAGAACTTTGGGAAGTGGGATTCTAGCTTTGTGGAAGGTCTCTGGGAGCAGACTTTTGGAGGTTTTTACCCTAAGCTCTCTGCTCCTGATCTGCCATGTTGTGAGGTTGTCTAGCACCAGGCCTGCTACCTGCAGCCACTGTGCCTGACCTCTACCCATAACATATGCCTGCCCTGTCTCTATGGACAGAAATCCACTGTGAGCTCCCCATAAATCTCTGCCCCTGACATAAATTGGCTTCAGTTCATTTCTCTGTCACAGCAAAATACTAGCTAATGCAGAGGCTATAAATTGTCTTTTCAAAATTCATATGTTGAAGTCCTTATCTGCAATACCTCCAAATGTGACTACTTGGAGCTAAGGCCTTTACAGAACTAATTCAGTTAAAATGAGTTCAAATGGATGGACCCTAATATGATTGATATTCTTATCAAAAGGGGAGATTAGACATGGAAAACCCAGGCCTGGAGGTGACCAAGTGAGGGAACGGGGAGAAAATGGGTGTCTGCAAACCAATTGTGAAAGGCTTCAGAGGAAACCAAGCCTGCCAGGACCTTGACCTTGGACTTTTGGCCTCCAGAATTGTGAGAAAATAAATTCTGTTGTTTAAGCCACCCAGTCTGTCATTTACAGGAAAGTGGATAGAACTGGACGTTATTATGTTAAGAGAAATCAGCCACAGAAAGACAAGTATCTTGTTTTCTTCATATGTGAAAGCTAAACAAAGTCATCCTGAAAGTGGATTGGTGATTACTATGGACTAGGAAGGGTACTAGAGATGGGGACAAGAGCGGAAGAAGAGTACTTGGGTATGATTAATACATGCTATATCCAGGTAAATGCAGCCATAGCCCTGTCACATCTGATCCCATCAGATGTTGGAAGCTAAGCAGGGTCGGGCCTGGTTAGTACTTAGATGGGAGACTGCCTGGGAACACCAGGTGCTGTAGGCTTGGGAGGCAGACCCAGCAACCCACGCCCAAAAATCAATCCACCATTGAAAACCCTATGAATGGCAGAGAAGCACTGACAATGGTGTTTCCCCTGTTGTACGTAGGGTCTCTATGAGTCAGATACCGACTCCAAGGCACCCAACAACAACAGCAACATATGCAGGTATGTAATTGTCACACTGAATCCCAGTAATGTTGTGTTGTTAGGTGCCGTCGAGTAGGTATCCGACTCATAGCAACCCTCAAAGGGTTTTCAATGGCTGACTGTTTCGGGATTGCCTTGGGAGTGGATTGCCAGGCCTTTTTCCCATTTTTGCAGTGCTGGGAATTGAACTGGGGACCTCAGAGACTGCAGCCCAGTGCTCTACCAACTGAGCTAAATCCCAGCCCAGAATCCCAGTAATAGGTACAATTAATATGTGTTAGTAATTAAATGTGACATTTTGTAAAAGAAAAAAAGGGGGCTAGACCTTTTGACCAAATCTATTTCTAGAAATTTGATAAAAGGAAATAATTATATGCACACATTTTTAACAAAGTATGCTCATGACACATTGTTTGCAATTTTGAAAACCTAGAAACAAAGCAAGAAGAAATAATGTCCTAAAACAAAAAGATTAAATAAATTATGCAGGCATTGAAATTACATTTTCAAGTGGTCTAAATAGCACTTGAGGGCACTCAATGCATTGGATTAAACTGTAGCAATATGCAAAAATATATAATAAGCAAAGTGTCAGATTGTTTTATTACAATGTTTATAAATAAAAGCCATAAATACATGCAGAAAAACTGAAATAAGTACTTCAAAATGCTAATATTATTAAATGTTGCATGAGATGATTAAATTTTATACTACTTTTAGGTGTTTTCTAAATTTTCTTTAGTGAGGTTTTTTTTAATAATCAGAAAAGAACAAGATATTTAAAAAATAACACTCCAAACATAACAAAGCAAGAAATTGTTTCTGGCCAGCAAGAACGATCTTTTCCACAGCCTCTTTCATACTCTGAGCTGAATGCTGTTTCTCTCTCCTGTGAGTCCCTAGTCCTTTGCTGGATGGGCTGTTAAAACATTCTGCTTTATATTACCCATTTTCTTACCCCTTTTAACCTATTATCCTTTATTAGGTTGAAAACACAGGGAAGGTGAAAATTGTATTTTAATATTGTAGTTGATCCTTGAATCACACAATATCTTGCACTAGGTAGACGTTTATCCCTTTTAGCCACATCCTTTGGAATTTACATTTGCATATTCCATCTTCTGTCTGAATTAATTTTCTTTTATTTTTGACTTTAGGAAATATATATACTCTCTCTTTTTTTTCCTATATACATACACACACAGATACAATGTCTTTTACATCTTGGAGTTATCATGGACTATGGCTATAACTTACACAGTTTCATTTGGAACAGCAAAACTAGCATGAATTTATTTTTCCTTCTTCACAATTCCACAGGTGGAATATTCATTGTTACTGTAGCTCTCAACAGCCTGAACACATGATTTCTTTTTCTTTTTAAGTTGAGAACTTTTAGTTTTTCAATGAAAGGAAGCACTTTATGGCTTCACTATGGCATATCCAAATTTCCAGCAGCACTGCTCTTGCACTTTGGGGCCATTATTAAGTAAAACAGGCATTAACTTGAACACCAGCGTTGCTATAAGGTGACAGTTGGTCTTACGCCAAAGACAACTACTAAGTAGGTAATGGGCGAGTAGTGTATACAGGATGGATACACTTGGCAAACAGATGATTCACGTCCCCCATGATAGAAAAACATCTCATGGTAAGAGCACACAGACACAAGGGAATCCGCTGACCTGCTGAGGAATAAGTTTTATTCAGGGTAAGAGGGGAGATAGGGAAAGAAGTCCCCAGAAAGCAGTATCAGAGGAGGGTGGAAGGTGACTGCTGCTGCCTGGAGGTGAGAGGAGCTCAAGTTTTATAGGGCAGGTAGGGCCTTTGTCTGAAGAATACTGGGGCGGGGGTGTTTCATTGGAGGAAAAGAGGAGGGAGAGTAGGTTCCCAGGCAATTGGTAGCTCAGAAACATTTTTCAGGAACATTCTGACTTTGGGGCTGATGTTTGCTCTCCCACAGGGACCCTGAAAGGGTCTCTCCGTTCTCTCACCCAGAGGCTGGAGTGGGACATGAGACTTCATCATGCTACTGAGAATCACACACAATTCAAAACATGAATTGTTTTTCTCTGGAATTTTTCATGTCATCTTTTCAGACCTCAGTTGACTGTAGATAACTAAAACTGCATAAAGCAAAACCACAAATAAGAGTGGACTCTTGCGGAATTATGGTCCTGGGTAAAATTGTGAAAGCACTGATAATTATTTTGGCCTTCTCCCATCTCCTTCGTAAATCACTTTTCTCCACACCTGGGCCCTTAGAGATATTCAAATTTTATTAGGGGACCCACTAACCATCAATGTCTTAAAGGGTTGAAGTTATAACAATGTAATAACTTGAAAGTGGAGGTTGGGGACACATTGCTCTGTAACCATATCACTTATTTATATGGATGTTCACATTATCTGCATGAAAATATTTTGCTTTGTGTTAACCATGTGATTTGCAATTTTATGATCATTACCTATCATTAACAACATTAACAGCAATACATTTAACAAAGTTTCATTTATTTCCATATATGCTTATTACATTTTTTTTGCTGCAGTTTTATTTAAAGCCAGGGCAAAATCTTCTCCAAAGTTACTTATTAGTGCGTCTAAGCACATATTCTTATCTTCAGATATGAATTCTCTTTGGTCAACATGCAACATTCAAATATCTATTGGCAATGAACTTCTATGATGTATTTACGATGTTTGGCCACAGTAAACCTCAACCTGTAGTTCTAGGAGGAGAAACATATAAAATCACAAAAAATATTTCTGATCAAAATTTGTTAACTATTATCCATTCACTTTCCAAGAGCACTACATGCACATTCAGGAAGAATTTAAACATGTTTGTGGATCAAGAGGAAGAGGTTAAAGGCTGACCTGAGCATGGGGGCGCACTGAGTTAGCTAAATGGGCAGCCCTACTCAGCTCTCTGCCTCTAGTTGCTTCAACATACAGGTAAACACATACTCCAGTGATTTGGTTTTTTGTTTTTGGGGGGTTTTTTTAGTCTAAAATAAGCAAATTTGAGTGCTAGAGATGTTGTTCAATGGTAGATCACTTGCTTAGCATGTGCAAGGCCCTGTGTTTGATTCCCAAGGCCTCAAAAAAGTGGAGGATCTTTCTGTAGTGACCATCTTCAGAACTTAGGGCATATTATTATGATTATTGTTTTGGTAACATATTTAACCCTTTGAGAATAGATCTTGGAGTGGAAAAGATTGGGCAAAAGCAAAGTAACACTTTTTACAAAACCTGGCATATCAAAACTGCTCTGAGAACATTAGTTAAATATGATAATAATGAAAATCATATAACTTCTTTTATTGAGTAAAAGGTTAAGATATTTTCTTGCATGTTTCTGAAATTGAATTTTCTTATATTTGTATCCATTAGTCTAACTGTATATAATTAAGTTTCTAACCATTTCAACATAGAATATAGTGTGAGAAATATAAATATATTGGGGTAATTTACAAATTAAGAGAAAATAATGTCTGTACTATATTAATCTAAGTTTATCTCAGGTAGTTCTACATCCCAGAGTCAACAAACATCTATTACAATACAAGATATTCGATAACAAAGAGAAAATCTGATAAACCAAATCTAATAAACTCAATTCTACAAACCATTATAAGTCAAGATTTAATTGCAGAAGTATTTTTTAAAGGAGGAGCCAATTATTTGTGGATATTGTAAGTACTTTTACTATCTAAAAGCTATCTGGAATTACTAAAAAATAGCTACAATTTACCCATGTATATTAACCTACTGAATCAAAGTGTTTCTTTCCAGTCTGGGCTTTGCAAATGATTCTAGTACCTAGGTCCTATCCAGTGCCCCAACCCGTTATGATCACTGCACCCCATTCCCTGAAGTGTTATAAAGAATAATGAACTCAAAACTTCAAGAGTTCCTGAAAGCTGATATTAAATTAAAAGCCAAGTACCAAAACTCTTTGCAAATGCCTTTTTTGATGACTATAGTTATTTCTAACAGGTATCGGGGGCAATTCTTTTTAGTTACGTAGGGAGGAGTGATAAAGATGCTGAGTATATTCTCAAGGTCATCTAGGAAGACTATTTCATGGTTTATTCTTCTGAGTCCCCAAGTCATCCAACATTATTAATGTACCTGTAGCATGATTAACAGTGTAACCAGTACGTTTATTTTTTTAAAAAATACAGCATGTAGAGCCCTCAACTTTAATAACCCTCAGGTTATAACTTTGTAGCTCAGCTACAAATCTTCCCCAAAGTGAAGGTGTTCTATTCATCTATTTACTTAGTTTCAAAGAGCAAGAAGCCTGCAAAAGTAGAGAAGCGCTGATGGTCCCCGTGGAGGGCTCCATTGCCCATTCTCAGCCAAACCTCATCCCCTTTGGCCAGCTTCAGCACTGCGTGGTTGCTGGAGGTATCTGATTTCCCCTTTGTTTCATAGCTGGAAAAGGAAAAAAAAGGCACAAAGTACTTACTCTTTGGAGTACACAGCTAGCTTTTTATTCAATTCTATTCACCCCTTCTCTTATGCACTTAGGTATAGTCACATGATAAGTTTTCTAAATGTCAGATGAGCAGAAATGACATGTACCACTTCTAGAGCTGGTCAATAAAACTCTCACAGACACTTCTCCTTGCTCTTTCCTTATGACTGTCTGGAACATTAATGACGATGACTAGAAGGTCATGGAAGCTGTATGTCTAAGTCTGGGTTCTTAAAGGCTCCTATGTAGAGGAGACCTCTCTTCCCCCTGCCACAACTGGACTATCCACCCTAGACTCTCCACCCTGGGTAGTTCCAAGAGAAAGAAGGAAAGTTCTACTATAGTTGAGCCATTACACTGAGTTTTTGTTAAGGCAGTTTTGTTTCCCTAACTAATCAAGAATTTGGTATTCAAGGATGGTGCTGCCACAACCCAAATGGAAATATATTGCATTGCCTCGTGGTCAAGCAAAGAACAGTGAGAAAATAGATGTCATGGGTTGGAGAGTTCGAGATCCAGGTTATGCTGTGGCAAAACATTTGCAAAATATGTAATAAAATGGGATAAAGACCTAAGGCCTTTACACTAACTAAAGGAAATAATTGAAAAAGTCAAAACAAAGCCAGGCATGGTGGCGACTCTGAAAGTGAAGGCAGGAGGATCACAAATTCAAGACCAGAGGCAGCCTGCATAACCTACTGAGACCCTATCTCAAGAAAAAAAAATGATCTGGGGGTACAGCCCAGTGGTAGAGTGCTTACAAATTATAAGGTATTTGCAAGGCTCTGAGTTCAACTCCCAAGTACCACCAAAACAAACAAACAAAAAACACTCTTTGCTGCTTTTAGAATATGTTTCTACAAAAAATGAGTTCAGAAGAGCATTTACATGTCTGAAACAGAAGTAAATATAGTTCTAGACAGTTAGGGCCTAATAAGGTTCAAAAACCCAAGTGCTTTTATACCTGGAAGACCAGAGACAAAGTTGATGTTTTCACAATAAGAGGATATATCTGGATGTAGGGGGAATAATGGGAGAGAATGGGAGCAACATGGGGAATAATGAAGGAATGAACAAGAGCAAAGTGCATGATATAATTGTATGAAAACACCATAATGAAACTCATTATCTTGAATGCTAAACAAAATGAAATTAATAAAAAAAAATTTCATTCACTCAAATAGACACAGCTATGTCAGTGGTAGAATTATATCCATAAGCCTACAAGGAAGGCTGGTTAATATGACTGTTATTCAAATTTACATACCCACCACTAAGGCCACAAAAGAAGAAGTGATTTTTACCAGCTTCTGCAGTCTGAAATTGATCAAATGTGCAATCAGGAGACACTTATAATAACTGGTGATTGAGTGCAAACATTGGAAACAAAAAAGAAGACTCAATGGTTGGAAAGTATGGCCTAGATGACAGAAATGATGCTGGAGACCATATAACAGAATTTTGTCAGACCAACAACTTTTTCATTGCAAATACATTTTTTTTGCCAAGATAAATGGCAACGATACACATGGAATTCACCAGATGGGATGTGCAGAAACCAAATTGCCTACATTTATTGAAAGTGATGATGGAAAACCTCAGTATCAAAAGTCAGAACAAGACCAGATGCTGATTGTGGATCAGACCATTAACTGCTCATCTGCAGATTCAAACTGAAACTGATGAAAATTAGAACAGTGTATGAAAATATGACCTTGTATATACCCCACCTGAGTTCAAAGACGATCGCAAGAACAAATTTGATTCATTAGACACTAATGGTCAAAGACCAGATGAGTTGTGGCATGATGTCAAAGATATCATTCAGGAGAAAAGCAAAAAGTTGTTAAAAAGACAAGAAAAAAAAAAAAGAAAAGACTAAATTACAAGTCAAAAGAGACTTTGAAACTTGTCCTTGAATGTGGAGCAGCTAAAGTAAAAGGAAGACATGAAAAAGTTAAAGAACTACAGAATATTTCAAAGGGCAGCTCAGGAAGACAAATTCAAATATTATAATGGCATGTGCAAAGAGCTAGATATAGAAAGCTAAAAAGGAAGAACATGCTCTCTTTTTCTCAAGCTTAAAGAACTGAAGAAAAATTCAAGCCTCAAGTGGTAATAGTAAAGGATTCTGGGGGAAAAAATACTAAACAACACAGGAAACATTGAAATAAGATGGAAGGAATAAAGAAAGTCATTATATCAGAAAGGATTGGTGGATGATTAACCATTTCAAGAGGTTACCTATGATCAGGAACCAATGGTACTGAAGGACAAAATGGAATCTGCCTTGAAGGAATTGGTGGAACACAGGCTGCAGGAATAAATAGAATATCAATAGAGATGTTTCAACAAACAGATGCACCACTGGAGGTGCTTACTTGTTTATGCAAAAAGATTTGGAAAACAGCTACCTGGCCAACTGACTGGAAGAGATCCATATTTGTGCCTATTACTAAGAAAAGGTATCTAATTGAATGTGGAAATTATTGAATGATATCACTAATATCACATGCAAGCAAAATTTTGCTAAAGATCACTGAAAAGCAACTGTAGCAATATATAGACAGGAAACTGCCAGAAAATCAAGCTGGATTCAGAAGAGGGCGTGGAACCAAGGACATCATTGTTAATGTCAGATGGATATTGGCTGAAAGCAGAGAATATCAAAAGGTTGTCTGTTTGTATTTCATTGACTATGCAATGGCATTTGACTGGATCACAAGTTTTGAATAACACTGTGAAGAATGGGAATACCAGAACACTTAATTGTACACACAAGGAATCTGTACATGGAGCAGGAGGCAGTCGTTCCAACAGAACAAGGAAATAGTGCTTGGTTTAAAGTCAGGAAAGGTATACATCAGGGCTGTATCTTCTCACTGTATCTCTCCATTGTCTATGCTGAGCAAATAATCCAGGAAGCTGGACTTTATGAAGAAGAACATGCTAGCAGGATTACAGGAAGATTCATCAACAACCTGCATAATGCAGATGACACAACTTTGCTTGCTACAAGTGAAGAGTATTTGAGACACTTACTGATAAAGATCAAAGAACACAGCCTCTAGTGTTGATTTTGTCTCAACATCAACAAAACAAAAATCCTTACAATTGGTTCACAAGCAACTTCATGATAAATGGAGAAAAAATTGAGGTAGTCCAAGATATTTCTTTACTTGGTTCTATAACCAACCCCCACAAAAGCAGCAGTCAAGAAATGAAAAGACAAATTTCATTGGGAAAAGCTGTTGCAAAAGCCCTCTTTAATGTGTTGAAAAGTAAGATGTCACATTGAAGACAAAGGTGCTCCTGACTTGAGCTATGGTATTTTCAGTCGCATCATATGCTTTTAAAAGTGTGACAGTAAGTAAAGGAGACAGGAGAAAAACAGGTACTTTCAAATTAGGGGGCTGGAGACAAATATTGAATATACCATGGACTACAAAAAGAAAAAAGGAAATCCATCCTAGAAAAGTGTGACCAGAGTGTTCCTTGGAAGTAAGAATGGCTAGATTGTGTCTGATATATTTTGAACATATTGTGAGGAGGGACTAATCCCTGGAGAAGGACATCATGTTTGGAAGAGTGGCAAGTCAATGAAAAAAAGGAAGACCCTCAACTAGATGGATTGACACAGTGTTTGCAACAATAAGCTTGAATCTAAAAAAGATCATGTCATGGCACAGTGTCAGGGAGTGTTTTATTCTGTTGTACATAGGGTTGCTAAGAGTCTAACTGGGATAGATAGCAACTAACAACAACAACAACATGTTAACCTGATGGATGGCAAATGTTGCCTTTCTACCTAAATCTATTATTTTAAAAGCCTCTTGGTAACTGCCATTAAATTGAGAGAAAGCCAGAAGGACAAGGAATCAAAGAAATAACAAGCTGAAAACTGTCTTTCAAGAAAAGTGCATTGGATGTGATTGACTAACACATGTAACTAATTGGTAGTAAATAGAGGTAAAGCCTTGTAGGTTTCTGAGGAAGTGGTATTGCCAAAGACCCAACCTGGACTTGAAAAGGCTTGAGATATTTGACTTAGCTATCAAATCTGCACCAGCAGGAAGTGGGCCACGAAGGAGCCCTGAGGAGTACCTATTCACTTTTGACATGTGGCCATAGCGGAAAAGTAGAAAAAGAAGACCCTCGAAGAGGAAAGGATCTGGGCCAAAGAGAAAAACCGCTGAGAAACTGACTTGATGAAAAGAGCTGTTCATTGTCCAGTTCTGGGCTTTGAACTTGGTGCATAAACTGTGGTTTAGGCTGTCTCCCGTGGTGGGAGAGTTGGGGAGATGTGTGCTGTACAGGTAGGAGGAAGAGCTTGACAGATATTTGAAAGCCACAGGAGCAGAGAAGCCTGGCTATGCACAGGAATCCACTCTCCTTCCCTCTATAGGAGCTGCACTACAGTCATTTACAGCTCTTGCTTTTGTTGAGAGGGATTAAGAACAATGTGATTAAGTTTTCTGAACAGAATATTGTTGTATAAAAATTCCCCACATGCTTGTAGTTCTTTCCTTCTGTCTTGGCCAATGACCAGTGAGAATTTAGAAGTCAGTGTATAGAAGGCAGAGCTGCCTTTTTTGGCCTCTCCCGATCTCTGCACAAGCCCCTCCTCTACTCTTCCTGCTACGCTTCTCCCTCAACCCAGAACTCTGTCCTAGATTAGTCAAGAAAAACCAAATTCTAATGTGTTTGTGCCACTATATTCTGGACCTCTTATACCTGTATCACCCACCCTAACTCATCTTTTTCCTTTTTTGGCATCTTAAGTACATCTTCCCATTCATATCAGACTCCAGAAGAATGTGGCAATCATTATAAGTCGTGAAAAATAATAGGAAAAATACATCGGCCACAAAGTTTTTCACAGATGATTCACAGTCGGGGTAATTATGGGAAAGATGTTTTCTTCCTATCAGCATATCCTAAGCTAACATCAGAGCACAATGCAAAGTTTCTTTGGAATTTTTTCCCCAAGGAACCCTAGGGCCAGGTTGCTAAAATAATTATCAGAGCAGTCACCCAAAGAGAGATATCTAATCCCACTTTCTCACCCTGCCAGTGCAGGCAGGAGAAGGTAATCAATAGACATAATCCTCAAACAAAGGGGGAAGAAGACAAAAGAACTCAGAAGAAATGAAGAGAGAGAAGGAAAAAAATAGAGTTAAGGACAAAATCCAAATGATTGGTTATGGGGAGTGCTGCTAGTAATTAGCTTAAGATCTTTTATCAACCTGCTGGTGCTCAAATTCATCAGATTTATTTCCTCTCAAGCAGTAACAATAAGCTGACCATATATTGGTGTATAGAGGTTCTCATTAAGGATGGCCCCACATTAGGCTCCATTGATTTTGATTCCTACACACTTCCCTGTTATTGGAATTACTTTGTGCAACCTGTGGTGACATGGATGAGATGTGTGACAGAAAAGACCACCCACCTGTACATGCTGAAGACTGTATTGCCGTTGTGCATAAGGTACACATATACTTCCTCAACATCCTCATGCTTCATCATGCTGAAGGTGAAGAAATACACACCTGGAAAAGGCAAGTATTTACCCACGCTTATATTAACAAATTATACACAGAAGAGCTGAAGATAGCATAGACATATGTCAAATGACTTCACATTTGCTTTCTTATGTTCTGTATAGTTTCTTATTGGCCCTTATTTGCATGAGAGTCCATTTACTTGCTCACCTTCAAAGTGTTTTAATTTTTTCTTTTTTACTTTGAAGTATGTACACTGAGAAATAAGATTACAAAGTCTTTAAGGGAAGAGGTATACTTCACATTAGCTGTATCTCCTGTCTTTTCCCCCAACCCAGAGTTTTGGGAGAAGTACATGTTATATCTGGTGCTGTCCAGTCAGGTCTAACTCATAGCAATCCTCATAGGGCTTTCAATGGCTGACTGTTTGGGGATTGTTTCAGGAGTGGATTGCCATGTCTTTCTCCCATTTGTGTTGTCCTGGGGATTGAACCCAGCGCAGCACAGCACTCTACCAACTGAGCTGGTAGAGTGCTGCTCTACACTCTGAAGACTTGGGTTTGGTTCCCCAACACCACAAAAACAGAAGGACGTGGCAATCCACTCCTAAAACAATCCTGAAACAATCAGCCATTGAAAACCCTATGAAGGGTCTCTATGACTCCATGGCACCTAACAACAAATCTAGGTATAGATTAAGTTTAATCAGCATCCATGACTCCATGGCACCTAACAACATATCTAGGTGTAGATTGAGTTTTATCAACATCTACCATAGAAATCATGATGACAAGGTACAGACAGCCCTGTAGATAAGCACACAGTGCTCTAAGGCCTAAGAAAATGCACCACACATGAAATTGCAATGATCAACTACATGAAGGCCAAATGTTAGCCAAGGACAAGGAAATACTGGAGCACAAAATAAATGTTTAATAGTTCTAAAGAAATAGTTCTGGTAATTTATCATGTTATTTATGAGAAAAGTTGGCGAAATTATGTATAATAGATAGAAAGATCTCACTTTGAGGGTGATATGGCTGCGACATCTGTCACCCCATTGATCGCCAGGGTTGATTCAGCTGATCTGGCTGGTTAGGCGGGTGTCTCCTTCCTTCCTCACCAATCCATGTGCGTCCCTCCCGAAGCTACGCGCTTGGTCGAAGAGGACGACCATCCCCAATAGATGGAGGACAGTTCTTCAGTCAAGGGTATACGAGTAGCTGTGCTCCCCTTCTAGAATCTCCAAACAAGCTCTCAAGAAAGATCTCACTTTGACTTAGCAGCACCACATCATTACTAAAAGTCTGTAGCCTCCTCATTTGAAAAAGTAATATATTTTAAAAGATGTGTGTTTTCTTATGGCTCCTAATGGAAAGCAGCTCAGTATGACCTAATATAGTCTAAAAGCCAGCATAGAAGGTACTTTTATTGAATAATTTAAAAGAATCCAATGCTGTTGTTGTTGTTAGGTGCCCTTGAGTCGGTATCTGACTCATAGCGACCATGCGTACAACAGGCAAAACACTATTGTCAGTGCTTCTCTGCTGTTCATAAGGTTTTCAATGGCAGATTGATTTTTGGGAGGGGGTTGCCAGGTCCTTCTCCCAAGCCTACAGCTTCTGGTGTTCCCAGGCGGTCTCCTATCCAGGTACTAACCAGGCCCGACCCTGCTTAGCTTCCGAGATCTGACAGGATCAGATGCCACCGGGCTACAGCTACAGGCTGGGATTTGGTTCAGTTGGTAGAGCGCTGCGCTGCAGTCTCTGAGGTCCCGAGTTCAATTCCCAGCACCACAAAAATGGGAGAAGGGCCTGGCAATCCACTCCCAAGGCAATCCTGAAACAGTCAGCCATTGAAAACCCTATGAGGGTTGCTATGAGTCGGGTACCGACTCGATGGCACCTAACAACAACTCAAAAGAATCCAATAGCAGGCACAAAAACTGTGAGAATTATGTTGTGAGGACTTTTAACATCAGAGGTGACTATGCCTTCTCAGGAATTACTTGGTTCCATTCAAATTAGAACCCCCTCCCTCATTTCCTTTTCCTTTCTCCTTTCTCTCCTTCCCTCCTTTCTTCTTTTCCTCTTTCTTTCCTTCCTTCCTTCCTTCCTTTTTTCCTTCCTTCCTGTCTTCTCTCCTCTTGTTTCTCTTCTGCGTTCTTCCTTCTCTTCCTTAATTGCTACATTGATTAATTCAACCATTCATTTATTTTGACATCTCACCTGACACTGGAGCCCCAAATCTACCAGTCATGACATCAAAAAAGTTTCCAATGTTTGTTTCAACACTGCTGAAGATAATCCCACTGTTCTGATTGCTGAAGTGAGTTGCCAGAGAAGCCATGAAAGCAATCTAAGGAAGAGGTTGGTGGTTAATTAATAGACAATAAACCTTAAAGAAAGTTTTTATACAGGTAAATCTATTGCAATGGAAAGCTTGGAAATAGACACTAATCTATGGACAAAGAAGAAAATAAATTGTAGCAATTTTTAACATTTTATATTCTGCAGGTATTAGAATGGCAATGTATATCAAAAGTTCTGTAAAGTGTTTCAAAGAATATTAGTCTTTAATTTTTTTTCAAATATTAAAATTCTGTTATCAAATACTGCAGGGAATCAATTGGGTGAAATTCTCAGATTATAGCTATTAAAAGCAATTAGCATATTAAAGGATCTGAGAAACCCTGCAATTGAACATCTTTTAGTTTTGTTAACACTACAGTAATATTTTTTCTGATGACACCTAGTAATTTCTTAGGGAATAAACTCTTTAAATACACTTTGAGATGGCTTGATGTTGATCTAAATATGCATATGTTTATATACATAATTATGTATAATGGGAAAATGTTTTTTATACATTGTTAATTTAAAAACAGGCAACAAGATTAGTATGATTTGATACCAGACTTGTTAATTGTGTCTGAATAGGTAAGATTGCTGTGTGGGCAAACAGGAAAATACCTGTAAGTATATCTATAAACTCAGCAGGGCTTACTCTATAGAAGTTTCATGGGAAAATTGTTCTTTCTTCATTACAACTATAAGTTTTGCATGAAGTTATATTAATTTTATATGCAGGAAAAATATTAATTTTAAAGTTATAGAATTGCATTTATTTACACAAGGAGACATTCAGGAGCTAATGTCATTCATGAAATAAAGTAATAGAGTAATACTGTATGTTCTTATTATATTTAAAAGTAATATGCATAAACCTGAAAGTTATGTAACTTTATACTAATAGTCATTTCTGGACATGTTTTATTATTTTCATACCTGCTTTCTAATTTTTTTCCAATGAAAGGGTATGATATGTATCATCTTTAAAAGACAAAAGATATGTTTTCCATTTTCCAAAATATAGAAAATGTTTTAATAAAATTAGAACTATATTTGAATATAGGAAATGCAAAAATTTCTGGGCATGGTTTTATATTTTTAAAATGTCATATTGGAGCAAAATAATTAGATTTAGGAGAACCAGAAAAGTGATTTACTGCTAGTAGCCACTCCTGTGACTGGTTACAAATACTTCATGTGAAATCCTTCATGGAACTTTGAAAGCTTCAGCTCAATCAATAAGAGATCAGTGAAAAGAATTAATTTACGAAACCTGCTCATGGTTCCAACCAAGATGGTCTATGAGTTTGGAAATATACCTATCTATTTGGAATACAGCTATCTCTTCTTTCTCCCACTACTGTTACTATTATCCTCACTACTACTGATATCCTAAGACAGGGTGAAATTCAAAATAAAAATTTTTATTAATTAAAGAAGACTTAAGACAATCCCACCTGTTAAGAAATGCTTTTGCTTGAATCACCAATGGAGAAGGAGATTAGAAAGTCATTGTCAACCCCTTGTCCAAATGAGTCACAAAACTGAGTGTGAATGAAATTAATAAATCTTTAACTTGCTGTTGTTATCTGTCTTCAAAGAATGTGACGTCTCCTTCTTTAAAATCTACCTAAAACCAGTCTTCTCTTCTGTAAAGTATTTGAAAGTAGTTCTCCCAAATGACTATTGTGGTATTAAAGTAAAATAGTTAACTGATTGAATTTGATGATAATCAAGGGCATTCTCCATTAAACCGGCTACTCCAGAGGCCTCTGAGCCATAATATAACCATTCATATATTCTGTGTTGGAGTTTCTAGCTTTGAGGTGTTTATAGTCCATCTTATTAAATATCTAAGTCTGGCTAGGTTCCCCCTCACCTCTCATTGAAAATTTATACTGGCATATGGATCCCAAGCTGCTGAAATGACATTCATTTAAAAGAAAAAAAAAAAAAACCCACAGGGCATCTTATTTTAAGTATGAAAAACTGAGACCTAGAAAAGTTATATAACTTATCCAAGGTCAAATATCCACATACATGACCAAATGAAAGATTGAGTTTTCCCTCAATAGATCTTTCAGACAAGAATTGTTTTATATTCTGGTTCTCTAAAAGTCTTTTACACTACAAGATTCTCTCCCAAATACTTTGACCACAAATTCCCTTTTGGGAAGACATATTAATCAAAACCAACCTAATAGCCAGGCGTGGTGGTACATGCCTATAATCCCAGCACTTGGGAGGCTGAGGCAGGAGGATTGCCCTGAGTTTGAGGCCCACCCTCGGCTACCTAGCAAGACCTTGTCTCAAAAACAAAACAAAGCAAAACAAAACAAAACAACAACAAAAAAAAACCTTTAACAACAACAAAATGCTAGCTTTCAGTATTCAAAGAAGTCCCCCTAGAGGAATTATTTTTTAAAAAATGAGTAAAAAAAGAGAAAATTTACCAGAATTAGTAATTCTTCCTGGTGACCTTACAAGTATTAACTATCACAAGAAGAATTTTAAAGATCATTTAAAAGAGAAATATAAAGTAAATAAATGGGTACTCGAGCTCAGGATAAAATACACTGTATCCCTGTCAATGGATTTAAAAAACTTATGCTGCAATGAATACGTCAAAAATAAAATGTCCCCAGTCAAAAGAAGATTCCGATGGAGAAAGTTTAAATACAAATTGAGCTACAAAATCTAAGTTGATGGAAAACAATATATGTTAATATACATGTATGTAATTTAAATACATACATGTGGCAAATTAATAAAATATTATAGGAAGACATTTAGCCATTCCATTTATGTAACTGAACATTTATGTATTCACCTTGGCCCAAACTCTCATTATTTAATCTATCTTCTCATCTAGAAAATAAGATATGAGTTTAAACACAGGTGGCTTTGTATTTGGTCGTATGAGAGAGCTCAATTTCACTCTTGGTAAATTTCTCTCCGCCCTAATGATGATTTCAAAACCTTCTTTTGGGCAGCATGGGCTTTGTGCAAACATCCTGCAACACAGACAAACAAATCGAGACTTCAATTTCCTCAAGATTGGGAAATGATGGCTTAAAGCCCTGGAATCTTCTAGTTCCTCGTCCCTAGTGGCCAGGCAGGTCTAGAGTCTCCGGGAGATGTGCAGAGGATGGTTTACCTGCAGTTCTGGAGGAATTCCTGGGTATCCCTTCTCTCCTTTGGGGCCATGCTGCCCCCGCTCCCCTCGAGGCCCAAGGTCACCTTTGTCTCCTTTCTCACCTTTGGCCCCTTCATGGCCTGTGGCTCCATTATTTCCGTTGTTTCCATGATTTCCTTAAACAACCAAAAATCATCACATGAGAAAACCAGTCTCTCCGGCTTACCATCTAGTTTTAGACAAACACAACCCTTTCCTTCAAAAACATTAAAACTCAATTGAAAAAGAGGAGCATCTGAAATAATCCCAAACATAGCCAAGGAACTTCATCAAATGGATCCTCTTTCACTGGGCTCTGAAAACAGCCTTAGAAACCTTCAGACCCCAAGCTCTGTTTTTCCATAAAGCAAGGCTTATATGAAAAACTATGTAGAAGACTGGTCATCACAGCATCATTTAAAGTAGTAAAGATTGGAAACAACTGAAATTCCCATCACTATTTTTTTAAATGTCATATTTTAGCAAATGATGTCAATCATAAAAAAGAATATTGAGGAAAAATATTTAATGATATAGTGATATCAGTGGTGTTTGTAGGTAAAAGAGGTTATAAGTTAATAGAGATAGCATAATACTATTTTAGCTTAGAACTGTGTGTGTGTGTGTGTGTGTGTGTGTGAATGTGGGTCTGTGTGTGTATATACATAGCCTGCAGTCATACCACTGTGGCAACCAATACCTTCAGATCTCAGAAGCAAGGCAGGGTTGAGCCTGGTTAGTATTGGAATGGGAGACTGCCTGGGATCACCAGGTGCTGTAGGCAGAGAGGAAGGACCCAGCAACCCACCCAACAACCCACTCCCAAAGAAAGGCAACCTACTCCCAAAAAAACAATCTGCCATTGAAAACCCTATGAATAGCAAAGAAGCGCTAACAATACTATTTCACCCGTTGTAGGTAGGGTCACTAGAGTCGGACACCAACTGGATGGCACCTAACAACAACAACAACAACAACATATACATATACACATATAGGTATATATTATATCTATAAAGGAAAAAAGATTGGAATAAATCACACAAAAATATTTACAGGCTGTTTTTTCCTGAATGGATGAAACGTGAGTTTTTTTGTGTTATTCTACATATTTTTCTGTCTCTTTCAAGTTTTCTACCAAAGACATGTATCTATTTAAAAACTGGGCTATAATTAACTTCAATGATTAAGAAATCATAATAATTCTGAGAGCAAAATTTGCGTAACAATTTCAGTGTCTCACTTTGTCACTAAGAGACAGTTTCTACAGCTCTTCCTTATTTTTATATTTGCTAAATTTCAGGGTCTTTTTCCTGTTTAGTTTGCATATTGCCTTTGATTAGGCATTACTTCAGGTTTGCAATCCTTCCAGACAGATGAAATTGACTGTTTACAGGTTAATGTTCAGTGACAAAGCTATTTTCTGATAGGAAATATTGAACCGAAGCCAGCCTGTCCTGTAACCTCAGAGAGTTTAGACGAGAGATTTCCGGAGTCTGAATGTGCGCTACACCACATTACTGACCATGTGGGCTGCTGCCGTTGATGGACAATGACATAGGTTCATGCTAGTGATCACATTTTTAAATCTAATATGGGTTTTTTTTTATTATAAATCTGAGTTCATATGAGAAACTGTCCAAAAGTATAAAAAAATTAACATTAGCATCAATAAGGGTAAGTAGGAGAAGAGAAAGTCGACTTTAGCCAAGCCTTGAGAAGAGGCTCTATCCCCAGGGGTTCACCTGAGACGAAGGAAGTCAAAATAAAACTCTTGACAGGTTTGGGGTCTTAGGACAGACAGGGCCTGTCATGCCCATCCTTCAGCCTATGCAGTATGTTAGCAATCTCCCAGGCGCCCCCAAGCTGACACCAGAGCAGGATAGCGCAGAGGGCTGAACCACAGGTCCAGAGGGAGCTGATGAACTCTACAACATTCTCCATGCCACTACGTGGTGCTGGAGCCCCAAAATGTTTCCATGAGCCCCAGTGGAAATTAACTGACACACAGCTAATGCTACAGGAAGTGACGCCTGAAATACCCAGAAGGGCACGCAACTCCGTGAATGCCACTCTGAAGATGACGCTAAGCCAGCCCAGCAAGCTGTCCTCTCTACCTGCCTCCACTTCATAAATCTCCTGAAAGTTAGACGTAGGGTCCTGCATAAAGCATGCTGTGACAGAAATACTAGTTGCTATGTCTCCCTAAGATCCCTGTATTAAAGACTTGTTCCTCAGTGTGGAACTATTGAGAAGTGGTAGAAACTATAAAAGATGGCAGCTAGTGAAGGTTATTTAGTCACTTTTATTATTGGTAGGTGCCTTTTGAGTCCACCTCATAGCGACCCTATGTACAACAGAATGAAACACTCCCCTACACTGTGCCATGCCTGGCATAATGTCAGTGCTTCTCCACTCTTCATAGGGTTTTCAATGGCTGGTTGTTCAGAAATTCTATTGGGAGTGGGCAGCCAGGTCCTTGTCCCATTTTTGCAGTGCTGGAGATCAAACCCAGAGCCTCAGAGCACACAGAGCAAGCACTCTACCAACTGAGCTAAATCCCAGTTCCCATGTAGGACACTATGAGGATACATTTGAAGGCAGTTCAGGGACCTTGTTTTATTCCTCTTTTGCTCTTTGACTTACTAGCCACCATGAGGTGAGCAGATTTGCTGTATCACAAGCTCCCCACCATGATGAGCTGCCTTGCCACAGGCCAAAAAGTCATGGGGCAAACCAACTGCGGACTAAAATCTCCAAAACCATGAGCCAATCTAAACTTCTTTTCTTTATAAATTGCTTATCTCAGGCATTTGTTACAGTACCAGAAACCTGAGTAGTATGCAGACTTTAAGAGTATATCCTAATTAAGGACTAGCCTGCAGCTGTAGCACTGTGGCATTCAATCCTATCAGATCTCGGAAGCTAAGCAAGGTCCAGCCTGGTTAGTACTTGGATGGGAGACCACCTAGGAACACCAGGTGCTATAGTCTTGGGAGAAGGACCTGGTAACCCACTCCCCCCACAAAAAAAAATCAGCCATTGGAAATGCTGTGAATAATAGAGAAGCACTAACAATAGTGTTGCACCTACTGTATGCAGGGTCACTATGAGTCAGATACTGACTGAACAGCACCTAACAACAACAGTTCCATACTGGATGTTTGCAAAGAGTCTCCTAGCCTGAGTCTGTTACCCCAGAGTGCCTGGAGCCTTTTGGATTGTTTCAGTGATGTAGAGTATAAATACTACAGAGTTTATATTGTTCTACTTAAACTGACCTAATAAATCCAGCTCCCCTATCACACTAGCAGCACACCTTGTTCATCCTTACCTGGAATACCGGGAGGACCTGGAGGCCCAGGAGGGCCTTGGTAGCCACGAAAGCCATAGTCTCCATGACAACACTTGCTGCAGTCTGGGGGCAGTCCTCCAGTTTGTGGAGACTTAAGAAAGACAGAAAAAGAAGTTTCAAAGAAAGGTACTTGTGAGCAATTAGGAATTTTTTAATTTCCTCTGGTCTTGATCCCTAGGTAAGTTTAACCTCAGTCAATCCACAGCCACTTCAAAAAAGATAGCATGGGGTGTGAGGTGAGAATAGCTCTGGTCAGAGAGTAGCTAAGGTAAATGGATAATCAAAGGAAGAGGCAACAAGAAGGCAACAGAACATATTTTGGGATGGTTGGTGGGGGGACTATGGGAAGAAGGGGTAGTGTTTGGGAGCAGTGCTTCCTGCATTTACCTATGACAGCAAAGGCAGAAACTCTTTCAGAAGTGGACTTGGAAGCATTTTCTCTCTCCCAATGCCCAATAGCCTGAGTCATAGTTAGACTGAGATGACCCTCAAATTACAAAACTATTAACTTCAAATATATTTATTAGCCACTATGTTTCTAATTCTGGCTTAAGAGCTGTGTTAAGGGTTCTCAGAAACTCTAAATTGTCACACCCCTTTTTCAAACATTTAAATTGCCTAAGAAATTAAGGAAACAAGGTATTCTTTAGTCCAATACTTTTATTTATTTATTTATTTATTTGGATTAACAATTAGAAATTGTGTATAGTTATATATAAAATAGTGTTTTCAGATATGTATGTCTTCTTGTATAATGCTCAGTTGAGCTATTTAACAGGCATTATCTCAGTTTTTCCTGTGGTGAGTACACAAAAAATCTACTCTCTTGGCAATTTTTAAGGAAACAATTCACTATTATTACCCATTGTCCAATACCATTTCATTAATTATCTACATGTTGAAACAATTTTAACTTCTCTTTCATAAGTATTTAATATGATGTCATCCTTCACACATTCCATGCAACTGCAAAGTGATTATCAAAATGATTATCCTACGGTTTGAACCAATATCGAATGAGCACACAGTGGGTTTTAATTAAATTCAAATATGACACCAAATAGAATGCTTATTTATGCACAGATAACTTTCTAAGATCTAGCGGAGGGTGATTGGAAGAAGAGTGGAAGTTGATGGTAAAATTTAGACTCTCATCTAAGCTGGCAACTTGTCTTTAATTATGTCATCCAAAATCCTTGTGGAAACTTTCCTAGACATCAATTATAATTCAACAGTCTTTTGAAAACAGCATATTATTGCTAAGGGATTCATTTTATAAAGGAAGGGAAGAAAAAGTAAGGGAAAAGAGAAAGGAGAAAGGAAGAAAGAGAAGGAAAGGAGAAGAAAGAATTTTTAAATTATTTACTTATTTTTACTTTTATTTTTTATTTACTTTTCTTTTTGTGTGTGGTACTTGAGAGTTGAACCCAGGGCCTTACAAATACTTTGCAAATCCTCTGCCACTGGTCTGCACCCTGAATCCAGTTTTTTTCTTTTTTTGAGACAGAATCTTGTTAAGTTACCTGGGCTGCCTCTAGCTTTGAGCTCCCTGTCCTCCTGCCTCAGCCTCCCAAAATGCTGGGATTACAGGAGTGTATTATCTCACCCAGCCAAAAAGAAAGAATTTAAACTTCAAGTTTTCTCCATCACTAGAAATCCAAGCAGAAACTGGATGACTGATTTTTATACCTGACTTTTTTTTTAAATAAAAAATAGTCTTTGTCTTCTCTTTTGCCTGAAGTTTTTCATAATACTATTCAGAGAAAAACAGAAGACTATCTTGGTCCAAGCATTCTCCTGATACAGCTCACAGCACAATTGTTGAGGGATTGGGAGCTATAATTTGGAGCTAATTCCTAGTCTTGTCTTCAGTCTACCAGTCCAACCCTGGACAGGTATAGAGTCTATGAAAACCTTTTGGTAAATTGGTAGAAGGAAGAAAATCGGCTAACATACTTAGTCACAGATGAACGATTTTAGGACACTTGGAAAGTAAAGACACGGCACCACTCCAACTTCTAAACCAAGATGCAATCTGAGAAGTACATGTTCCTCATTTCCTGGTATGGTTTTGTTAATGTGAAATGCAGCTCTTAAACCTCAGGAAATCCAGGGCTCTGCCAATGATGGATTTCAGGGAGAGAGAAAGCAGGGGAAGGGGGGAAAGTCCTAAAGTGGAACCATTTTGTGCAAAGACAGAATGGAAATCCCGAGATGGTTAAGTGTCAGAACAACCACTGAGCTAAAGCCAAAGTTCCAATCTCAGTCCTACATGACCTTAGAGAAGTCACTGTTTCCAGACACCATTTTTCTTGTCTATTTTACCAAGGGAATGGATGGAATGGTCATGCATTTTCTTTCCAGCTCTAAGGTACAAACAAAGACAATAAACTTCTTCTATACCCTCAAATAATAACATAGAATGGGTTTTTTTTTTCTTTTGTCTGGTGTCTGGGCACCAGAGGATAGTACCAATACCAGAGCTAACTAGGACTAGTGGTACATGCACAAGGTACTGGTATCACTTCCAGAGCATAGAACTGCCACCAATGCAGCAAGAAACTTTTGATTACTACTAGTTGGGCAGCTCCTGAGAACCTTCATATGACATTTCATCACATGTTCCTCACTCTGGCCTTTTCTTTCAAAGTTCAGTCAAATGCAACAATGTTGAGAGGCTTTTGATGGACTCTAGAAATAGGTTGGACAGGATGTGTTGATTGGGAAATTTCCTTCTATGTATAGGAAGTTGCTATCTGTGTCCCTCTTATGTTTATCGTCCTCTTTCCAAAATCAGGTAGAATTTGTACCCTGAAGGCATGCAAATGAACAGCACAGGAGGAAAGGGGGGGTCTTTAAGATAAGCTCCACCCATTGTGCAGAGAGTTGCCTGGAAGGTAGCGATTAAGGTTGGAGTTCTGCTGCTATGACTTCTGGGAAAGAGAATCCATAGTTCCTTCTTCAACCCAAAGAAGAGGGAAGAGAAAGAAAAAGAAGGGAGGTGGGAAGAGGAGAAATAGGTATCCAGGAAGAAGCCCAGGGATTGATAAATGAGATTGACAAAAAGGCTGTGGAGAAGAAAATTCCAGGAAAAGAGAATGTTATCTCTGCTCACCCTAGATCTCTGTCCACTCTAATCCACCGTAAATTCTACAGCCTGTTATTTTTTTCTACAACACAAATCTGATTACCTCATGGCCCTGCTATGAAAAGGCAAACAAAACTTTTGGTAGCAAAGTGAAATCTAAGCTCCTTCACTAGTTAAGAAAAATTCTCACTCATCTGGCATTCAAATCATTCCATATTCTCCACTGCTCAGAGCCCAGCCACACCCTCCTCCTCAGGAGCTTTCTCAGAGATGTTTGCTGTGGCACATTTTAAAAAGTCTCTCCTGGGGTGGCCATCCCTTTAGTCTCATCTTTTAAGATCCAACTCAGAAACCAACATTACTCTGATATTGTTCCCCATCTGCCTTTTGTATATTGATCTTGATTGTCACATATTACTAATTTAAACTTAATTAATTAAATTGGCAAAAACGTATTCCCACTAGGGAATGGTTTGGATATAGGAGCATGGGTGTATTTATGTTTTCCATCCTCATCCTAAAGCTTGGTACAAAATAGAAGCCCAAGAAATATTTGGAAAAGGAATAAATGAATAAAAGGAAAATTAAGATAAAAGAGGATGGGAGAAGTAGGGAAAGGTGGCAGAACATAACATAATCCTAAACTCAACTTGTGTGTCCATATTCATTGGTAGAGGAGGAGTTATACTGAACACATCCAGAATATCAGTGGCTCTAAATCTGAGTATTTCCTGTCGGGAGTTTGTTTGAAAATATTTCAGGAGCTGGGTATGAGGGTGCATGCCTGTAATCCCAGTACTTGAGAAGCTAAGGCAAGAGGACAGGAGTTCCAGGACAGACTGGGATCCATACTGAGAATCTGCCTCAATAAAACAAGAGAAACAGAACCCCAAAGCAAGAAATGAAAATACTTCAGGAACCCAGGACTAGAAGGTGGGGTGGAATAGAAATACAACTTGGATTTCAGTGGCCTGCTGAGTGTTGGTTGCAAAGAAATAATGGCCAATGATAACCCACAATAAGCCTTCTGCTGCCTCTAGGGGGCTCATTCTGTCACATCCAAGAAGGATACCATCCATTGAAATGGAAAACCCAGATGAGACTTGAACAAAAGTTAAAATGCCTTTACCACTAAGGAAAACACAAATTACCATTAATCACCTTTTGACTATCTGTAGTCAAAAGCCGCTATGGCCAGTCATTTGACCAAATGACTATCAGATGAAAGGATAATCTGTAAAAGTGGCATTCTACTTATACACTACCATTTCTTCTGTGGCTCCTTAAAAAAGCAATTTCCCCTTGATAAAGCCCAGCCATATAATCTGGGCAACTGAACTGTGTGGTCCAGTTTTCAGTCCCACATTTGTCCCAGCTCTGCCCCTGATTCTGTGTGTGATCCTGGTCTGATCACATAACCAGAGAATTAATCCCAGCTTCTCTATCTGTGGTAGGAAAGATTTATATCTCAACAAAGTGAACAAATTTTAGGGACTCTATAATGCATAGAAGACATGAATTCTTGTAGTAATAACTATTGGTTCAAAGATCATATAATTTAGCAAGTAAGTCAAAAATCTATTTCTTCTTGTTTCTAGTGTTTTAAATTAAATTGAGTTTCACCAATTTGCAATTCATTACACTAAAACCTTATCTTACTCTCATACTACCCTAAAAGAGTTAAAGATATTTCCTTGGATATTGAGCTAATGCCCCAAGAAATAAATCAATTTCCTCTATAATCATCAGACACTGAATTATACTATATAATTTGCAGTTTAAATACCCAATCATTTTTGTTTTCTTGTTATTCTAAAGGTTGAACATGGAGGCTTAACAACCTGGAATGCTATAAATCAAATAAAAAAAACTGGTATGAAAAAGTTACAGAAAAACCACAAATCAAAGTAAATCAACTGTTTTTTTGACAAACTCAAAGGCAGCTTCTCCCTCCTGGGAAGGGTTAAGAGAGTCCAACTCTCTTAGGATCAGCAAATGAATATCGACCAGCAATGCACCTATCTACACAGGTCAGCACTCCTTTCTGCACCCACAGAGCAAGAAAGAAAAAAGAAGTCAGGTCCCAGCATAGCAGGAAGCTAGCTACCTGATTCCCCTTTCTGATGGATGTTGCTGCAATCATTCTATCCCAGCACATCACTGCCAGTATCCCAGAGCAACCCAGAAAGTGAGCCACAAGGAGCTTAGCAAACTGTTTACAAAAAAAAATATTGATCTTAAAAATCTAAGCCAAAACAACAGTCACAACAGTCATTAAGCTTGCAAAGAAATCCTTAGAAGAGAAATCAGAGTACCTGGCCCCAGAACGGGGTGATCTGGGCTAGGTCATCTACCTCAGGGTGCGGTAGCTCATCTGGTCTCAGGGGTTTTAGGTCTGTAGAAGTGTTATTATCCACAGTCCCAGTTTGGGGATGGCTCCGCTCTCTCACTTTCTCCCTCCTGGAGCCGCTACGGCCAGTCTGCTGGTGGCTCTGCACTATTCTTGCCACCACTTTATTAGCTCTTCCGCTCACCTCCATGTATTCATCTTGACACAGGCAAAATGGGAGGAAAAGCAGAGCCAGCAGGTGCCAACAGATGAGCTGCCTCCCAGGCATGATTCTCAACAGAGCCACAGAGCCTTCTTGGGAAAAGAACGAGGGCTGTCTGTGCCGTGGTCTTCTCTTGCAAACGCCAGGGCTGGAGATGAGAGCTGCAGCCTGTAGGGTGGTTTTATACTTTGGTGTGTAATAAATAAGGCTGCAGGCACGCCAGAGTGACAGCAACCCTCCTCCCCAGCAGAACAGCCTCCATTCATCACTTTCCCACACCACAGGAGAGACCGATCAGAGTGCACTGCTCCCAGTTGGTGGGGGTCAAAAATGTCACACCTTGGCACATTTCTGTTCAAGTGTGAAGAAAACATACACAAACAGCTGGAAACAGAGAGCGTGTGTCCAGTGGTTTGCTTTCGTGATTAGACATGGAAAGGCTGTGCGTTTGTGGTCTAAAATGACATTTGGAAAAACCTACCCTTGTGCTTGCCAGGAAATTTGGGCTTAACGGCCTCAATTCCTCCTGAAATAGCAGCAGGAACCCATTCAAGTCCATCAAGAGTGCTTTCCTCTCTAAATGTGCAGATAACACTTCCCTACTTTGCTGCACTTAAAGGAATTCATTTCCCCTTCAGAGCACCAGCCAGAGTAGGCAGTTGGTTAACTAGGGAACCCTGAGCTGAATTCAGGTGCAGAATCTCTGAGCTTAGCAGGGGTACTTCCCCATCCTAGGCTCTATTTCCTTTCCCCTGCATTTCCAAAAACCAAAGCTAAATCAAAATCAAGTCTTTCTTGCCAGGTAGAGATAAAACTCACTGTGTTGTGCTAAGAGAAGTTTGTCTCTGGCTGTTCCTCCTTTTGGCACCTTCATGATTAAAACCAGAGAAATGCAGAAAGCACCAAACCAAATAGACCATCCCAAATATAACAGGATCTGGAGAACTATCATTTCCTTTATTTTAGTTATTTTTATTAATTCAGCCAAAAAGCAAATGGACGTTCCTAATCTCTTCATGATAATAAATTAAGAGAATTTATACAACATCTTCCCCCAAAAAAATGCTTCTATTTACATATCATTTCATCTTACTATTACTCATTCACTCACTTAACAAGAGTGTTGCCATCTCCCATGAGGACTGTAGAGACTCTGGGACCTTAAAGAGGAGAGGGGCAAGTGTCTGATGCTGGGTGGCCAGTGGAGCACTGAAAGAGACCAAAGGCTCTGACAAGCCAGGGCTGCTGAAGAAGAGAAAGAGCAGCTGGAGCAAGTGATGAGAAAGGAGCAGCTGTCCTCCTCACTCAGCTCAGAGGCCTGAGAACCAGAAGCTGCCCACAGAACTGACCCAAACTGGCAAAAGTGGCCAGTCTTAACACTTACTGTCTGACCAGCTGCCTCAAGAATTCACATCTATATGTGATTGAGTGAGAGTGATTCTGTGAAATAAAATTCCCCAGGTCACAATGGTCATCCTTCCTTATAGGGCACTGCCTAGAGAGGCGGTTTGCCTCGGGGCCTATCTAGGCCCCTTGGAGGACTGAGGCTTTGTCCCTAGGCAGTCACCTTTGCCCTACATCCACGAACTCAGGGTCGTCGAGCTCCCCAAGATGGCACTGGCATCTATTCTCTTGCCTCAGTCCCCTCGACACCAATTGGCTGTTACCAAACCCCAGAACGGCTCCTGATTGGACCGTTCTGGAACCACCCCTGATTGGCTACTTTTACAAAACCAAATTTGAATATCCCCTCTGATTGGCCGAAACTTGTATGGGGTGACTGCCTCTGATTGGTCCCCGGCAAGCCCCAGAAGAGTATATAAGGGCCGTACACGGAGCAGTTTGGGTCCATTCCATCGACTGGGACAGACAAAGAAGAAATAAAGAGCTATTGGAGCAGAACACTTGGAGTCTTCATTGGGAACAAAAGAAGCAAGGAGCTGCCATGGGCAGAAGCCTCTGAGCCTGCCTTTCTCAAGGCTTCTCAGAGCAACTGTGGGCATAAGCTTCCTTTCCGGGCGGTGCAGCTCCTGGGTGCCCTGCTCCCCCTCACCAGACGACAGGTCTTTGGCCACCAGTTCCCTCTCACAGCCAGAGCGAACCCAGCAGCAGGGCGATGCCCCACACTTCCTCAAAGGAGGCAGTCCCCCTTAGTGGGCAGAGCATATCCCTGTGCAGGAATCTACTGGGGGATGTTGTTGTTGTTGTTGTTAGGTGCCATCAAGTCAATATCCTACTCAAAGCGACCCTACGTACAATAGGTGAAACACTATTGTCAGTGCTTCTCTGCTGTTCATAGGGTTTTCAATGGCAGATTGATTTTTGGGAGGGGGTTGCCAGGTCCTTCTCCCAAGCCTACAGCACCTGGTGTTCCCAGGCAGTCTCCCATCCAAATACCAACCAGGCCCGACCCTGCTTAGCTTCTGAGATCTGACGGGATCTGATGCCACAGGGCTACGGCTGCAGTACTGGGGGATAAGGGGTGTCTAAAATGTCATCCCTTGCTGGGTGTGGTGGTGCATGTCTGTAATCTCAGTGACTCTAGAGGCTGAGGCAGGAGGATCATGAGTTCGAGACCAGAGGGAGCTTGTATAACTTAGTGAGACCCTGTCTCGAGATAAAAAATAGAAAAGGGGCTGGGGGTACAGCTCAGTGGTGGAGTGCCCTGGGTTCAATCCCCTAGTAATATAAATAAATAAATAAATAAATAAATAAATAAATAAATGTCATCCCTGGGCACTCTTTGGGTCTGGGCAGCACCGCAGGCTGGGGGCTAGCTGAACTCTATCTAGACCTGGAGGTGGCCACAGGGAACCATGCAGAATGACAAGGTAGAGAGCTTGCTTGGCTTGTGGGATGGAAGGATGGCACAGGGCAACATCTCGACAGCTCACTATCTCCTCAGGGAGGCCTGGGAAAAAAATGTCACAATGCAAGAAATGGCCCTGAAAACTGGGTCACCTAATTCACAAGTTTTCTAAGAGCCACCACTGGCTTTTGCCACCAGGCATCCCCACAGCATGGCCTCGCTGGCCAGATACTACAAATCATCTTTTTCTGTCTTCTAACTGCATCAAGACTTTCCATTCGTGTCAGTCCTGACATCCATTCTAGTGGTTCCCAAGCCTGGCTTCACAGTAAAATAAACTGAGGAGCTTCTAAAAATACCAGCGCCTGGGTTCCATCCCAGTCCAATTCAGTCAGACTCTCCAAGCAGGCAGTTTTTAAGAAGTTCCTGCGGATGAGCCAGGATTAGGAGTCATTGACCCACCCCCTCCTAATTCAAAAGGCATAAATAATAATATAAGTTATTGACACTGTACCTCAGCCAACTACTTCTTTGGTTCAGTTCACTGACTTCTTTGAGCAAACCTATCAAACCCCTATTATATAGGAAGAAACAGAAGCTCAGAGAGGTAAAGTGACTTGTTTGGTGTCATACATCTAAAAAGGGGTCGTCAGGGTTAAGTTCCATCTGTCCTCCAAGTCTGTGTTCTTTGCTTTCCTACAGAGAAGCAGAGGGAGGTCAACAGTGGGATGAAGGCAGAGATAAGAAACTCAGCTCCACAGCTGCCAAAGAAGGGTGTCCAGAAGAACTGAGTGTCCAAGAGTGTCCTCCCAAAAGACACAGAAGTCCTAACTCCTCGTATCTTATTTGGAAATAGGATCTTCACAGATGATCAGTTATGATAAGGTCATTTAGGTGAACCATAACCTAATATGACTGTGTTCTCATAAAAAGGGGAAATTTGAGCCAGATGTCATGGGGCAGTCCTATAATCCCAGCAACTCAGGAGGCTGAGGCAGGAGGATCCCAAGCTCAAAAGGCTATCAGAGGCTACGGGTCCAACTTAACAAGACCCTGTCTCAAAACAAAAAAAAGAGGGGGTGGCTGGAGGTGCAGCTTAGTGGTGGAGCACTTGCCTAGCACGCAGGAGGCCCTAGATTCAACCCCCCTGCCCCATACCACACACACAAAAAAGGAGGGGGCAGATTTGGACACAGAGACAGACATGTAGACAGGGAGAGGCACCACGTGGATGGGGGTAAGAATGATGCACTGACAAACCAAGGAACGCCAGAGATTGCCAACAAACCACTGCATGCTAAACAAGAAGAACAGATCATTCCTTCCCCTTCCTCCAAAGAAACCAACTCTACTGACACCTTGATTTCCAACTTCAAATCTCTAGAACTGTGAGATAAAAAAGGCCTCTCACTTGTGCCACTTTGCTATAGCAATTTTAACTGACAAATACATATAGAACGTTAAAGAACAAAACAAAACTCCAGATAGGAGTGGTAACTTTTTGTTCAGTAGCATAGAAAGATAACTATGGCTGATAATATTTAATTGTGTATTTCAAAATTGCTAGTAGAATTTTTTATCTTCACAACAAAAAGAAATAATAAATATTTGAGTTGATGGATATGCCAATGACCTTGATGTGATCAGTACACATTGCGTACATGTGCTGAAATTTTACTCTGCACCTCGTTGTTGTTGTTAGGTGCCGTCGAGTCGGTATCTGACTCATAGCAACCCTCTGTACAACAGGGGAAACACTATTGTCAGTGCTTCTCTGCTGTTCATATGGTTTTCAATGGCAGATTCGTTTTTGGGAGGGGGTTGCCAGGTCCTTCTCCCAAGCCTACAGCTTCTGGTGTTCCCAGGCGGTCTCCCATCCAGGTACTAACCAGGCCCGACCCTGCTTAGCTTCCAAGATCTGACGGGATCAGATGCCACAGGGCTACAGCTGCAGGCAATGCACCTCATAAATATGTATAACTATTATGTGTCAATTAAATTTTTTTTAATTTTTCTAGGCACAGGAGCACATGCCTGTAATCTCTGAGACTTGGGAGGCAGAAGCAGGAGAATAGTGATTTTGACACCAGAGGCAGCCTGTGTAACTTAGCAAGACACTGAGTCAAAATGAAAGAATGAAAAGAGGCCCTGGGTTCAACTCCCAAGTACTGAAAAAAGAAAGGAAAGCTCCAGACTCCACCATCTTCTACCTGAGGAGATGGTAGTCTGAAAGATTTAGCCAACTGTTCAAGTTCGTGGACGACAGGTGGCAAATTGGGTCAGAAAAGTATCCCCAATCTCTCACCATAGGTCCTCTTAACTCCTCCAGTACTTTCCTATCAAATGTACTTGAAACCTTGGCTTATTATTAAATCTTACTTGGGGTTATCATTTTATACATGCTTCAGAATGTCCCTGTATCTGGATTTCAGACATGTAGGATTTGGACATTATTTCTGCCTGTGGGTTAAACATTGACATGTAGATTCTTCAAACTCCCAGGAGAGAAGGGAGTCCCAGTTCTGCACAGCTGTCTCTAGCTGTGAAAGCTCATAGAGGATACCTAGGGCAGCAGGATCCTAAGAGACCTTGGGAATGCCATTGCATCCCACTTGCCTCTATCCCAAGTATCCAGCCAGGATGTTGGCCCAGCCATCACTGTGAGCAACAGAGGTGCAGATGCATACAAATATATGTGTAAAACCCAGTTCCCAGTTCCATGGCTCAGCTTAGCAGACCAGAGGCAAATATTTGTTTAGCTTTACAAAGGAGTCTGTTATGAGATGTGTAGGTGCCCTGTGGCCTCCCCCACCGTGCTCCAGCATGGCCTGGGCCAGAAGAGATCAGTTATGGTCTGGCAAGAGACAGTCAAGAACTGTGTTGGACTGAACGTCTCTTTATATCGGTGCCAACTTAAAGACTGACTAAAGAACTGTTTGCCTGATTTTCAGGAGCACTTAAAGTGTGACCTACCTCTCCTCTACTCCTTCCGAAAGAAGAATACTGTCTGTATTCAGCTAAAAGAATTCTGAGATCCTAAAATCAAGGCTTGATCCTTGTGATTTAAAAAAAATTAGATTTATTAAACTACAAAAAAAATTAAATTAGTCCCCCAGATGAAGTTAGTCATTTATATCTAAATATTGAAGTCTTTTTCAGATCTTTCCCTGGGAAGTTTTATTTGGAGAAGAGTTAAAAGAATGTGTTCACAAAGTGGACATTGCCCCAGATATGAGATTCACCCCTTGAAGCAAAAGTGGTACGTGCTTGTCACCAACACAGCACAAAATCACAGGAGGCACATGAGAGGAGGTTGGTTGGGTAGA
>VMDO01019970.1:0-38520 GCA_007922755.1 Pedetes capensis
CTGAATCTGGCTTGATGTTCCATCAGTTCCCTGTCAATATACTGCTGCAGTTTATTTGAATTATATTTGGCAAAGTAAGAAAGTATATAAAGGTTTAATTTCCAGACATTGTGTGTTTTACTGATAACTTTTTTCTTTCTCTCTTCCTTTTTCTTTCTCTGTTTCTCTTTCTCTTTCTTTCTGTTTCTCATTTTGGAAGTCACAAGAGTTTCTTTTCTCTTTCCAAGTAAAGAAATCTTATTTTTTTTTTGTTTTTGTTTTGTTTTGTGGACCTGAGAACTGAACTCAGGGCCTCATGCCTGCTAGGTAAGTGGTCTACCACTGAGCCTCACCTCTAGCCCCATTTCTTTTTTTTTTTTAATTTTGTTACAGGATCTTACTAAGTTATTTAGGCTACCTGTCCCCTCAAAACTTCATTCTTCCTATCTCAGCCTCCTTAGTCACTGGGATTATAGGTGTGCACCATGGCTCCCAGCCCAATTAAAGATACCTTAAAAAATAACAAATATTTCCACTACTGTCATCATTTTACACTTCAAAATAAACACCAAGTATTGAAATGACACAACCTCAGAATAAAAGGCAGCCATCCAAACTGAACTGAATAAATACATTTTAATTCCTAGAACACTCAAAATATTATTCTTAGTTTCTTGTTTTACTATTATTGAACAAAGTCTTGTTCATGGACTACAACAGTGTCACCAAGAATCATTTGGCAATCACTGCTACACAGCATGGATATAGAGTCGAAAAGAAGTAATCATGAGTTCAAGTTCTGATATCTATCAACCATGTGATCATAGGAAAATCTCACTTTTTTGAACCTCTTGAAAATGAGATATTTACCCATACATTACAATAATATCAACCATCTCACAGAATTTTTATGAATATCAAATTTGACCACTTAGGTAAAGCACCTTGTACAATGCTTGGAATTTCAAAGCACTATTTTATTATAGTATTTGTTATTATTATTGTCATTCTCTGTATCTTCTGTGAAACTACTATTAGAGGATCTTTTCATCCTGGTCTTTAGTGTCTTTCATAAAAGGAATCAGGCTTAATTAACATCTTATTAAACTGTTTATCAATTCACATGAAATGAGAGACCATTTATTACTAAGATTTAAAATAAAACTTTAATAACATGGTATGCTAACCTATTTTATATTTGCTTTCAAAATGATAAGAGCTCTGTTCAATAATTAATTAGAATTACTATCCACCCTCAAGTTTTGCTTACATCTGTATCCTGTAAATGCGCTTTAATTTTTAAATTATTTTTAAATAAAATAATATAATATAAATAATGTCTTTGCTCTTGCCTGAGTTCTCTGGCTAGGACTTCAATCACAATAGTGAATAAAAGAGGAGAGAGTGGACAAGCTTTTCTTCTTCCTGATCTTAGAGGGAATGGTTTCAATTTTCCCCAGTTTAATATGATATTGGCTGAAGGTTTGTCATAAAGGTCGTTATGATGTTGAGATAAATTCCTACCATGCCAAATTTCTTCAGGACTTTTATCAGGAAAGGATGTTAGGCTTTGTCATAGGCCTTCTCAGCATCAATTGAAGTGATCATGTTATTTCTGTTGGAAAGTCTCTTGATATGTTGAATTACATTAATTTTTGTTTGTTGAGTCAGCCTTGCATCTGTGGAATGAAGCCCACCTGATCATGGCATATAATATTTTGAATATTAATATAATGACTTGCTGAACTCAATTTGCCAGCATTTTATGGAGGATTTTGCATTAATATTTGTCAAGAAAATTAGTCTATAATTTTCTTTCTTTGCAGAGTCCTTATCCAGTTTTGGAATCAGAATGATATTGGCTTCATAGAATGAGTTTGGGAGTATACTTTAATTTTCTACCTTATGAAATAATTTGAGGAGGATAGGTATTCACTCTTCTTTGAAAGTGTGACAGAATACAGCCATAAACCCACCAGGACCTGGGCTTTTCTTTGTTGAGAGTATTTTTATTACCATCTGTAATTTGGTAAAAGTAATGGGTCTGTTTAATTTGCTTGTGTCCTCTGGGCCTAGGTTTGGTAGTTTATATGTGTTGAGGAATTTATCAATTTCTTCTGCATTTTCTTCTTTCTTTCTTTCTTTTCTCTTTTTCTTTTCTTTTCTTTCTTTTTTTTTAGTACAATTTCTCAAAGTAGTCCCTGATGATCTTCTGGAGGTTTTTTGTTTTGTTTTGTTTTGTTTTTGTATTTGCCATCATGTACCTGTATTAAAGGAATATGGATAGGGAAAAAAGAGGGCAAATTGTCCTTACTCACAGAGGATAAGATCATCTACCTGAAGGACCCTAAAAATTCCACTACAAAACTCTTAAAGTTAATTAGCTCCCTCAGCAAAGTAACAGGATACAAAATTGCCTTACTTTACACCAATAGTGAACAGGAAGAGAAGGAAATCAAGACCACAATCCCATTCACAACAGCCCACCTAAAAATTAAGTATTTATGAATAAATCTAACCAAACACCCTAACGACCTCTACAATACAAACCTAAAAATATTAAAGAAGGAAATAAAAGAGTATACTAGAAGGTAGAAAGCCCTCCTTTTCTCATGGATGGAGAGAATTAGTATTGTGAAAATGGCTATACTTACAAAAGTGATTTACAGACTTAATGCAATCCCCACCAAAATTTCAATGACATCCTTTACAGAAATAGGAAAAACATTCTAAAATTCATATGGAAGCACAAAAGACTGTGTGTTAGCCAAAACAATGCTAAGCAGCAAAAACAGTGCAGAAGGTATCAAAAAAACTGACTTTAAACTATACTACATGGCCATCATGGCAAAAACAATGCCAAAAGAACTAGCACACAAAATAGGCCTGAAGGTCAATGCAACATAATTTAAGACCCACAGTTACACCCACACAACTACAGCCAATTGATTTTTGACATAGGGGCTAAGGCTGTTCAATGGAGAAAAGATAGCATCTTCATCAAATGGTGCTGGGAAAATTGGATATTCATTTGTAGAAAACTGAAAATCAGCCTGTATTTCTCAATCTCTATGAGAGTCAACTCATAATGAACCAGAGAGCTCAACATAAAACTTTAAAACTGCTAGAAGAAAAGATAGGGAACACACTTCAACACATAGGCATTGGCAAGCATCTCCTTAATATGACCACAATGCCAGGAAACTACATCAAGAATCAACAAATGGGATTGCATAAAACTAAAAAGCTTTTGTATAGCAAAGGAAACAACAGAGTAAAGGGAGAGCCCCAAGAATGGGAGAAAATCTTTTCATCTTACACATCTGACAGAGGACTAACTTCTAAAATACACAAAGAACTTAGGAACTCCAACTCCAAAATAACAAATAACCCAATAAATAAGTGGGCAATGGAAGTATGAATAGCCAATAAACACATGAAAAAATGCTCAGTTTCCCTAGTCATTAGGTAAATGCAAAATAAAACAATACTGAAATTCCATTTCACTACCGTAGGAATGCTAGAGCTTAGTTCAGTTCATAGAGTGCTGCTTCACACTCTCTGAGTACCTGGGTTTGATCCCTAGCACCTCAAAAACAGGAGAAGGACATGGCACTCCATTTCCAAAGAAACCCAGAAACAATCAGCTATTGAAAACCCTATGAGGGTTGCTGTGAGTCAGACCAAACTCTATGGTACCTAACAACAACAACACAGTAAGAATTGCCAAGATTAATAAAATAAATAATAACAAATACTGGCAAGGATGCAGAGGAAAGGAACATGTTCTTGGGACTATAAATTAGTCCAACCACTTTGGAAATCAATATGGAGGTACCTTAGAAAACTAAGATCTGACACATGACCCAGCTATACCACTCCTGGGAATATACTCTAAGAAAGATATGTCAACATAACACAGGAACACTTGTACTTCCATATTTAATGTAGCAATCTTCACACTTGCAAGGGTATGGAATCAACCAAGATGTCCATCAACAGAGGAGTATATTGAAAAACTATGGTATATATACACAATGGACTACTATTCAACAATAAAGAAGAATGGAATTATATCATTTACAGTAAAATACACAGAACAGGAGATCATTTTAAGTGAATTAACCCAGTCCCCAAAAGAGAAATGCCATACGTTCTCACTCATACGTGGAAGCTAAATCTAACTGAAAGAAAGAAAAAATCTATACATATTTAGGTATATAAAAATGAACAATCATACTTATCTAAGAAGGAAAGTACAAGCAGATTAGAAAGAAGCAGTGAGGGGATCAGTGGGTGGGAGCAGAGGTTGGGGAAGGGGGAAAGGAGAGGAGAAATAATGTAGAAGGATAAAAAAGGAGAGGAAAATCTCAAAACATATGATGCAACTGTCTGAATACAAAGGAAAAAATAGAGGAAAGGAAAAAATCAATGAGAATATAACCCATGATTGCATATGATTTTTATTAATTTATTTATATATTTTATATGAATTAAAATCCCTACATTTTTATCATTTCTTCTCATCTTTACTTTATACTGTTCTGCAAAATATATAAGATGATTAATTTGTAAGCAAAAGTGATTTAATAGTTGCAAAATATACCTAGCAAATGACTTATTACTCTGTACTCCAACATTCATTAAATAAAGAAAACAATTTAAGACAGTGTCACTTAGTTTACTTGTAAATTGCAAATTACTGAATCCTATCCAAACAGGGGGTTGGGATTTAGCTCAGTTGGTAGAGCACTGCACTGCAGTCTCTAAGGTCTTGAGTTCAATTCCCAGGACCGCAAAAATGGGAGAAGGGCCTGGCAATCCACTTCCAAGGCAATCCCAATACAGTCGCCATAGAAAACCCTATGAGGGTCGCTATGAGTCAGATACCTACTTGACTGCACACAAAAACAACGTCAAAACAGGATTTTGATTCAATAGATTTGAGGCCAAATATTATGTGTTTTATTTAAGTAAAAGGGAATCAGATAATTCTGATTTTTTTTTTTGGAGGGTCTCACTATGTGGCTCCAGCTGGCCTAAAGCTTGCATCCTCCTGCCTCAGCCTTCTGAGTGCAAGGATTATAGGCTTGCACTACTACCATGCCCAGCTGAGAATCAGATAATTCTGATGTAGTTAATCTAAATGCCAAATTGCAAAAATGTGTGAAATTTCTGGAAGTACTAAATACAATTTATTCATATCTGTTATATCTGTTATTATATACTCTTCAAAATGTTATTCAAATTAAAAAGCCAGAAAGCCACAGCAATCCTGAATTCATCCATTAAGACATTTATATTTTATAGTATTGTTAGAAAAGAAAATGAAGGACTTGTATTAAATAATAATAATGTATTTTATTGTGAGTGCATTATAATTTATGGTTAGTTCCAACAATTCCAAATTATCAGATAATCTAACAATTGCTGTTTCAGGTATCAGTGAGAAATCTAGTTGGTTCAAGGACAAATGTTGACATTCTCCTGAGTAAAAATCTTTCAGGACCTTATGAAGTTAGTCAATCAAATACACACAAGATGTTCAAATAGTCATTTATGTATTTCTGAGTGGAGATCAAGACTTGTTATGTTGGCTTAGAATTGCAGGTAAATCCTCCAAGTTCATTCAAGCGAAAATCATCAGAAACATGACCCCAGGATTTATGTCAATGCCAACTACCATCCCTATACAACTACCCTGACAACCTATTCAAGAAGTCTTGGGCAAGTTTTGAGGAATTTATCCAAATAGACATTACTCATTTCCAGGAAGAATGAAGTGTGCACAGGTGCTTTCACAGGAAGCAATGAGGACACTTCAAGAGGACCCACTCCCAGAGACTGGGATTATCTGCATGTGTGCCTTTTTTGGACATCAATGTCTGTGTTTTCTAGCACTGACCAATTCTCCAATCTTTTGAGAGAGTTTCAAAACTCAGTTCAATTCTGGCACTACCCTGAGTCAGCAAGGCCCCAAAGATTAAGTGCTCAGTTCCCCAAGATTGGCCCTTCTTTAGATACCAGCTGCAAATGATGTCCTCTGACTCACATTTTCACCCAGTCAACTGTAAATTAGGAAGTCTCCATAGCTACTTCTACAGCTTCAATGATTTACTAGAACAACTAAAAGAACTCAGGAAGCTTCTGCTTATCAGTTTATTATAAACTGAACAACTCAGGAGCAGCCAAATGAAAGAAGTTCATAGAGCAAGATATAGTAGAGGAGTGCAGAACTTTTGTGGTCTCTCTGGGCACACCTTCCTGCTAACACAGTGGTGTTGTCACCAACCCTCTGACCCCATTGTAATAAGTGGAGATGACATTAGTTTAGTATAATAAATTAAGTCATAGGTCATTAGTAATTGAATTTGCTCTTCACCCTCTCCACCTCTCCCAAAGGGGGAGAATGGGCAGGGCTGAAAATTCTGAAACTTGCCTCTCATGGTTGACATACTGGAGGCAAACCTCCATTCTGAAGCTACCTGGATGCCCACTCTGCCACACAGAATACAGTATATTGCAAAGGTTTTATGAGCTTTGCACTAGGACCTGAGGACAAAGACCAAATACTTAATTTTTATTATTATACCATTCTTCAAGAAAGCGTAACTAGTGTCTTTTTTCCTTCAAACCTTTGCTAACCAGTGGCCTGATGACTTGCTCTCATAACACTTTCAGAAAAGGGCAGGTTGTGGCAAAACAAATACACTGCACTTTGTTTTGTAATGTAATCCTTGCAAGATATTACTTTAAGGAAAAGGAGAGTTGTTAATGCAGCCCATTTGAGGAGAGTGAGTAGTTTATTCTTCAATAAACTTGTTATTAATTCAATCAATAAGCAATTTTTGAATGCCTACAAATACTATCCTAGTAATGTTGGACACAACTGTAAACAGACTGAAGTGACTGCTTTGTTAACAGACTGTGCATTATAAAGGAGGAGACAGTAAACAGGTAAGTACATATATGCCATAGTTTCAAAGATAAGTACTACAAAGGGAAAAAAGACAGAATAGGGGGGCAAGGTCTTGGGGTAGGAAGTGGTGTTATTTAGAGGAGCTCTAAATTTAAATGGGGAACCAGTATTTAAATACCATTTTGAGAGAATTGTGGAAGCAAGCCACATGCAAATTCAGTGGACCTGTTTTGCTATTTCTCAAAATAAGAATGAATAGAGAGACTTTAAATAACTCAGGTAGGAAATTATCTTATAATTATTATAGTAATGACTTTATAGTAATGACAGTGAAAGAAGTAGAAAAAGATAAAAGCAGAAAAAAGCTCATATAGTTTATCTGATATCTTTACATTTTACTTACAACACTGTGTAGTGATCTGAACAAAAATAAAGCTCATTCAATTTTCTAACTTTCACATAGACTAATGATTTACAAGAAGTTATTTTTTAAATCATGTAAACTATATGTTGTCTTCGAATCAATATGTGGAAATCAATGATCCAATGATGCCTAATGAAATTTGAAGAATGTAATGCGTCTCCTAGTTCTCTAAATGAGAACATTTGAATTACATGGATCAATAGACAACGATCCAAACTGCCCTTTCTGGCAGGCAGCCTGGCTACACAGGAGGAAACATCCAACTAAAGAACCAGGTTATGCAGACACTTGGTGGAATCACTTTCTCTTTTAAAACCTACAAAACAGTTTGCTCATCCATCTGTTATGACATTTCTCCTATTTGACTTGTAGTCAATTTTGGATTTGACTTTTGACCATTACCACACTGCTTGCTACTTTAGAACAAGAGTGGCATTCTAATTGTTTTACTCTTCAACCAGCAGGTAACTATACATGTTAGGTACAAATAAATGTTTGCCTCTTTAAATCTTTCTCAGATTCCAGTTTTAATAAATAATGTATGAGAATTGTTCAAAAATCAATCAACTACAAAGACTACACATTAAGAGTTCTTATTTCTACCCCATTTCCAACCATACATTCACATTCTGTGTGTGTGTCCCCACCACACATATACACACACAATGCCCAATAGTTAATCATTTTCCTGGATATCTTTTCACTATTTCTTTATATAAGTATATGCAAATATAAGTAAATAATTTTAAAACCATATTTTCTCCAAGTCTCACAGAAAGATAAATAGCCCATATGCTGTTCCCTTGGAAATATCCCCCTCATTTACTAATGTCTTCTAATATCAGTGTCTAAGGAGATTACTCACTCCAAAGCAACTGCAGCAGTATAGTGATGGGGAACTATCAGAACATCAAGCCAGATTCAGAAGATGGCTTGGAACCAGGGACATCATTGCTGATGTCAGATGGATATTAGCTGAAAGCAGAGACTACCAGAAAGACACCTATGTTTTATTGACTATGCAAAGGCATTTTATTGCGTGGATAAATTATGGATAAAATTGTGAAGAATTGGAATGTGAGAACACTTAACTGTATTCATGTGAAATCTGTACATGGACCAGGAGGTTGTTGTTGTTAGGTGCCATCGAGTTGCATCCGACTCATAGCGACCCTCATAGGGTTTCCAATGGCTGATTGTTTCTGGATTGCCTCGGGAGTGGATTGCCAAATCCTCTTCCCATTTTTGTGGTGCTGGGAATCGAACTCGGGACCTCAGAGACTGCAGGGCGGCACTCTACCAACTCAGCTAAATCCCAGCCCGGACCAGGAGGTAGTCATTCAAATAGAACAAGTAATCACTGCATGGTTTAATTTAGGAAGAGTGTGTGTCAGGGCTCTATCCTTTCACTTTTGTTTTTGTTAGGTGCCATGGAGTCATGTCCATACCTGTTCAATCTCTATGCTGAGCAAATAATCTGAGAAGCTGGTCCTTATGAAGAAGAACAGAGCATCAGGATTGGAGGAAGACTCAATAACAGCATGTGTTATAGAGATGACACAACTCTGCTTGCTGCAAGTGAAGAGGATTTGAAACATTAACGGATGAAGGTCAAAGAATACAGCCTGCAGTATGGATTGTGACTCAATATCAAGAAAACAAAAATACTTCCAACTGAGTCAATAAGTAATATCGTGACAAATGAAGAAAAGATTGAGGATGTCTAAAATTTTGTTTTACTTGGTTCTATAATCAACACCTATGGAAACAGCAGTAAAGAAATGAAAAGATGCATTGCATTGGGAAAAGCTGTTGCAAAAGACCTCTTTAAAGTGCTGAAAAGTAAAGATGTCACATTGAAGACAAAGGTGTGCCTGACTCATGCCATGGTATTTTCAGTCACATTGTAGGGTTATGAAAGCTGGACATTGAATAAGCAAGATAGGAAAAGAATTGATGCTTCTGAATTATGGTGCTGGAGACAAATATTGAATATATTATAGACCACCAAAAGCACCAACAGGTCTGTCCTTGAAGAAGTGCAACCAGAGTGTTCTTTTCAAGCAAGAATGGCTAGATTATATCTAATATATTTTGGATATGTTTTCAGGAGAGATCAGTCCATGAAGAAGGACTTCATGTTTGGGAGAGTGGCAGGTCAATGAAAAAAGAGGAAGACCTTCAACTAGAAGTATTGATACAGTGCTACAACAATGGGATTAAACATAATTAAGATCATATGCCTGGTACAGAATTAGGAGTGTTTCATTCTATTGTACATAGGGCCACCATGAGTCGGACCTGACTCAGTGGCTCCTACCAACAAGAAGGAGAATACTTTGCTACTTTTTATAGCAGCTACATAGTAGTCCATTGTGCGTTCTTATTTCTGCTACCCTTACCTATATATAGAGGTATCACACTGGCATCCCATCTCATCAGATCTCTGAAACTAAGCAAGGTCAGCCTTGGTTAGTCCTTGGATTGGAGACCACCTGGGAATACTGGGTGCTGTAGGCTTGGAAGAAGGACCTAGCAGCCCACTCCTGAAGCAATTAGCCATTGAAATTGCTATGAATATGAACAGCAAAGAATCCCTGACAATAGTGCTAAGCATGGCAGTGTCAGAGAGTGTTTCATTCTGTTTTACATAGGGTTACTATGAGTCAGAACCAACTTGAGACACCTAACAACAATAATAACAAACTATGTTGCAGTTAGTTATTTTGTGCTTAAGGGTTTCAGAAATAGCTCAGTGGGAGAGTGCTGGCTTAGAGTACACAAGATCCTAGCTTTTACCTCCAGCACTACAAAGCAACAACAACAACAACAACAACAACAACAACAACAACAACAAACAACAATAATAATTTTATACTTGCAATAGGCAAAATTTTAATAATACCATCAATGACCCATATCCTTATATAATTCCTGTGAATTTGGGAGAAACCTGTAGTTTTAATGGATTATCACTCCCCTGATCAGGTTACTTTATATGGCGCAGTTGACCTTAAGAAAGATATTACTGCCAGGCGCGGTGGCACATGCCTATAATCCCAGCAGCTGGGGAGGTGGAGGCAGGATGATTGCAAATTCAAGATCAGAGACACTCTGCATAACTAAGCGAAACCAAAAAAAAGTAAAAAATTTGGGCTGGGGGTGTAGCTCAGTGGTCCAGCACTTTCAGAGCATGCAAGCGTGAGGCCCTGGGTTCAACCTCCAGTACTACAAAAAAAAAAAAAAAAAAGAAAAGAAAGAAAAGAAAAGAAAAGAAAAGAAAGAAAAGAAAAGAAAGATATTATCTTAGGTGAGCCTGATTGTGTTCTTCCTGAAGAAAGGGATTGGAAGCAGGAGAAGATGTTCTGTGGGGAGCTTTGAAGATGGAGGGAAACACATGATGAGGAATGTAGGCAACTTTCGGTTGTTGGAAGCTACTGCCAGCTCATAGTCTGCAAGAAAATAGACACCTCTGTCTTACAACTGCAAGAAACTGAATTCTGCCACAAACCTAGAGGAGCTTGAAAGGGCCCAGGTTCTGTATGACAATAGTATCTAGCACGAACGCCAGTTTCAACCCATGACACATGACTAGATGACCATGCCTGGACTTCTGCACTGCAGAAACTGTGACATAATAACCTGTGTCATCATAAGCTATTAACTTTCTCACAGGACTTCAAATCCATGAAAAATTAGGTTCAGGTCCAGGTGTAGGTTCAACATATTAAAGTGTAGAGGGTTAGGATTAACTTCACGTTTAGGCTTAACATTTTAATCCTATGTTTAGACAGACAATTTTTTTCAATTATGAAATAGCTAATGATACAGAAGCCTGCAGCCATACCACTGCGGCATCTGATTCCATCAGATCTAGAAAGCTAAGCAGGATTGGGCCTGGTTAGTACTTGGATTGGAGACTACCTGGGAACACCAGGTGCTGTTAGCTTGGGAGAAGTGCCCAGAAACCCACTCCCCAAAAAGCAATCAGCCATTGAAAACCCTATGAATAGCAGAGAAGCACTAACAATACTGCTTTGCCTGTTGTGCGTAGGTGTGTATGACTCAGAGATGGACTTCACTGCACTAACAACAACAATGAGAAAGAAAGAAAAGAGAGAGAGAGAGAGAGAGAAGAGGGAACGAAGGAAGAAGGAAGGAAGGAAGGAAGGAAGGAAGGAAGGAAGGAAGGGAGGGAGGGAGGGAGGGAGGGAGGGAGGGAAAGGAAAGGGGAAACATTCAAAGCTGAACCTGAACTTAATTTTTCACTGGGTTAAGTTTCAGGTTTAGGTTCAGGTTTGGATTCATTAAAAATTTTTAAAATGCTTTAACCTGAATGGCTTCAGGATTTGGGTTCAGGCTCTGCTTCAGGTTGATGGCCAGCTATCTATACATAAATCTTAAACCTGAAGCCAGACTGTATCCAAACCCTCTAAATTTTGACATATTGAACCTATGCCTGAACCCAACTTTTTGTGGTTTTGGAGCCCTTGTTTCTCATAATTTACTATATGGCTATTCTTTCTTCAGTTTCCTAGGTATTCTATCTTGCTTAGGTTCCCTTTTTTTCTTTCCTTCTTTCTTTCTTCCTTTCTTTCTTTGTCTTGTTTTTATGCAAACTTTTCAGAATCAATTTTTATAATTCCAGAAAAATAAAATATGTGGTATAATTAACACAGAGGAAATTGATGGCTTTTTCTTTTTAATTTTGAGCATTTCTAGGTCAAGAACATATTAATTTATTCTATTTTTTATATCTACATTTTTTGAACAGAGGAAAATATCTGCTGCAGTATCTGCAAAGTTTCCTTTCTAGGACAAAGTTGAGTTGTGAACATCACATGAGGATAGATAAAAATGCCATCTTCTTCCAGTGAAGTCTGATTTGTGCTGCTGCTGCTGCTGCTGCTGCTGCTGATGTGTGTGTGTGTGTAAAGGAATGAGAGAAACAAGTAGAAGGAGTAGGGCAGATTAGAGGGAAAGAGGGCAAGCAGTGCAGTTACTTCATAGCAGGTTCTCTTTGAGCATCAATAACGAAGAACATACCAGCTAAGGGTGCCATGGGGGGAACTCCACTGGTGTTCCCCAGTTGAGGACAACCTCAAGGCATGGAGAGTTAGGCACTGTCACAATTTCAAAAAGCATGGGTACAGAGTGACAGGTGACCTTACCACCTTACCATACACAAGTCACCTTGGGCCTTGGATTGATTTCTTAGGGTAGCTTAAACAACAAAAAGCTATTGACTCACAGCTCTAAAAACTAGAAGTCTAAAATTAAGGGGCAATGGGATTGGTTGTTATGAGGGCTGTGAGGGTTAATCTATTCCTCATCTTTCTTCTGTCTTTTGGCAGCATCAGGAATTTTTGTTGTTGTTGTTGTTTTTTCAGTAGTGGGGGTTGAACCCAGGGCCTCATGCCTAAATGCTTTGCAAGTGCTAGACCACTGAGCTATGCTCCAGTCCTTTTTTCTTTCTTTCTTTTTTTTTTTTTTTTACTTTTTGAGACATGGTCTCGCTAAATTATGCAGACTACCTCTGGTCTTGAACTTGCGATCCTCTGGCCTCCGCCTCTGGAGCCACTGGGATTACAGACGTGGGCCACCGCACCCGGTGCTAGCCTCAGGAATTTTCTGGCTTATAGAATGACATTCTCCCCATGTCTTCCCTCATTGCATTGTCTCTGGGTCCAATTTCCCTCTTTTATAAGGACACAAACATATTGAATATGGCACAGTCTAATTACCTCACATTAACTTGATCATGTACAAAGATCCTATATCCTAATAAGGTTCCATTCCCAGGGACTGGAGGTTAACACTTCAGTATCTTTTGGTGGTACACAGTGCAACTCACAGCAGACTTCCTCTGTTGACATTACATAAACATTCAGTCCCAGATCTAATAAAAGGATAGAGAGTGATTTTTTTAAATGTTTCCCAACTTACTGCCTTATAACTTAGTCCAATGGGATTTTTTTAAAGATAAGTTTAAAAATAATACCAAGTTAAACTTTCTCAAGCCTCAGGATCCTCGTAGTTCTTGAATGATGGGTTCAGCTTAAAAATTGAGAGATGTAAAGAACCATATTTTGTTTTCTTTAAAACAATAACAAAACAAAAGAAAGAAACCTCTGACTCATTGTATTCTTTGGAAGAAAAATTAAACAAACATACTAAACTCCAAACCTCAAACTTATCAACTACCTAGATATTTAAAAATAAAAAGCTTAGTTTTATTTTGTTTGCATTACTTGAAGTTTAGTTAGTATTTCAGGGAGAAGGTACACATGAATTTTTATGAGTCCTTTAGAGCTTAATGAGTTTTATTTCTTAAGTAAATCTTTATTGGAGGAAGTTAAGATCTTTATAAGATTTTAAACTGAACAAAAACAAAATCAAAAGCTAATGAGGGAGAAGGTTATAACCTTAGACATTGTTGCTTCATCATTTGTTACCATATGCTGGTGATCAGTTTATACTTCTGGTTGCAACTTTTAAGAGTAGCCTTACCTGGTGTGAAAATAATCTATGACTTATATGTTCTGGCATGAAATATTAATGTGGATCAGACCTGATGAGAAATTTATTGTACTTTATATTCTTTTATGCTCTTTTATTATTTATCTTAGTTTTTGGGGGGAGTGATAAGGATGTCTTGGACAGAGATGAACACTATAGCCTAGCCTTGAGGAAAAGAGTAGGAAGAAGGAATGTGCTTGATCCAAATTCCATTTTTCCTCTTTGTAAATATATTTCTACTTGTCTATACTCATGTTGCATTAGTTACTTTTATCATCATGGCAACTAAATGCCTGACAGAAGCAATTTAAAGGGAGGAAATATTTATTTGCTCATAGTTTCAGAGGGTTCATTCTACAGTGGCAGGGCAAGCGTGGTGAAGTAGCTCTTATCATATCATGGCAGAGAGGAAGCAGAGAGACAGACAGGCAGAAACCAGGGACAAGGTAGCCTTCATACACACTAGTGACCTACTTCCTCCACCATGCCCCTCTTCTTAAAGATTCCACAACCTCCCAAAATAGCATCACCAGCTGGGAACCAAGTGTAAAACATGAGCCTGTGGAGCGCATTTCATATTCAAACAATTGTTGTTGTTGTTGTGAGGTGCCATCTATTCAGTGTCCGACTCATAGCAACCCTATGTACAACAGGCGAAACACTATTGTCAGTGCTCCTCTACTGTTCATAGGGTTTCAATGGCAGATTGATATTTTGGGGGTAGGTTGCTGGGTCCGTCTCCCAAGCCTACAGCACCTGGTGTTCCCAGGCGGTCTCTCATCCAAGTACTAACCAGACCCAACCCTGCTTAGCTTCCAAGATCTAACAGGACTGGACGCCACAGGGCTACAGCTGCAGGTTTCTAACAATAACGCATGCAAAATATATTTGTCTTTCCCTGCTGTTTGTGAAAAGGACAATCTACTCAAAGTCAATAGCAGCATCTTCTCCTTCACTGTTTATTTTCTGTTTCCACACCAGTGTTTGTGTCCCTCTTCCACTATTCTATCTAGTGACCTTGCTTCAGGAGCTAGCAATCAGCTGTGACAGCTAGTTTTACTGTAATCATCTCCATATTTAAAATAACACTCAGAATTCTACTTTCATATTTGGAAATGGTGTGCCCTTAAGTCTATGGAAATTATGCCAACTCATTCAGCTCAGGAAAGGCATCTATCTTACTGTTTTACTTATTGTTACTTATGTTGTTATTTTATGTTTAAGTTTTCTCTTTCTTTTCACTAAAGTATATTTATAGACGATTGAAGCAGAAGGCAAAAAAGAATCAAATTGGCCAGAGTGAGCAAACTTCATGGTGCGACAAACAGAAGGTGAAATGACCAGTTATATATTCTACACAGAACACTTAGCAAAGAATCACTGACCTTACTATATTGTTAGTATGTCCTTGTTATTGTTAGATGTCCTCCAGTAGGCGTCCAACTCATAGCAACCCTACGTACAAGAGATGACACGGCATTGTTAGTGCTTCTCTGCTATGCATAAGGTTTTCAATGGCTAGCCACTTTTGGGGGTGAGTTGTTGAGTCTTTTTCCCAAGCCTACAGCACCTGGTGTTTCCAGGCAATCTCCCATCCAAGTAATAGCCACGCCCTACCCTGCTTATCTTCCGAGATCTGATGGGATGGGATGCCACAGTGGTATGGCTGCAGGCAGTATATCCTTATTGTAATCATAACAACAGATCACAGGAAAGAATCACAGATATCCTCTGGTTAGGTCAACCTCTGCAGCTAAATACCCTAAAGCCACAATCCTGCAAAGAGTGGTTGCTGGACTATCCCAGTGATTACCCCCAGTATACATTCTCTACAACTTTGTTGTAGTAATACAATCTTCCAAATTGTGGCTTGGCATTTGGCTTTTCTATCTAGAAACTACATTTCAACACTTTCATAATTAGATTTCTATTGCTGCCATAACAAATTATCACACACATGTTAATTTAAAAGAACACTAATTTATTACTGCACTGTGCTATAGATAAAGAAATCTAGTTAGACTCAGTTGGATTATTGACTCAACGTCTCACAAGGCAAAAATCAAGGTGGTGTCTGAGCTGGGCTGTTAACTGGATGCTCTGGGAAAGAATCTGTTTCCAGTCTTATTCAGATTGTTGGGGGGAAAATGAGTTCCTGTGGCTATTAAATTTCAAGTCTCTATTTGCTTGATATGTGACCCCTTCCCTTTCAAGCCAACAATAGCATGTTGAATTATTTACTTGCTTTCAATTGCCACCTTCCATTTCTGCTACCTCTAGAGGAATAGCGCTTCTTTTAAGAGATCCTGTTATTACATTAGCACAAACCAGACAGTCTATGATCATTTTAAAGTCAGTGGATTAGTAGCATTGATTACCTCTCTTTGTCATATAGTGAAACCTATTCATTGACATAACATCAGAGACACAGGTCATTGGGAGGCACACTTCTGCCTACTATAGCTCTCTCGCACTAGAAACAGCCATGCAAGGAATGTCATTCTACACAATACCAGGGGACATCAAGTACACAAAATTTAAGTAAGTATATGGGAGTGGTACAATGTAACTAGACTTAGTAAAAAGGAGATAAATGGAAATAATATGTATAATTTCAGGTTATGTCTAAAGCAAAAAGCATCTTGTCTTGTTCCTCTTTCTTTTCCCTTCCTGATAATTTAAAAATATTAGTAATATGAGCTACCTGGGAAGTCACATGTTCAAAATGTGAAAGTCATGCTGTCAACCCTGAATCATTTGTTTATGACCTATTAAGTCAGAAAAGAAAATAATTATATCTTGTTTAAGCCACTGTATTTTATGGTTTCTATGTTATGGTATCTTAGATGGCTAATGCTAGTGCAGAATCAAAATTAAAATCCAGGCCCATTGATTATTTGTTCAGAACATTTTGCTGCCATATTGCCTTTCCTTAGTCACATACGTGTTTAGTTCTGAATCCTGCCACTAATCATGGGGTGTGCTATTTCAATTCCTTCCTGTCTGATAGGTCAAACATTCTCTGGTTTCTCATCCATTATTCTATTGAGTTCTCTAAAAATTATGTAAGATTCTGAGGTTAGGGACAGATGGCAAACTTAGGCAGATCTTGAGGAGGCATAGTTAGGGACGTTAGTAATGAAGGTAAGGGACTTATGATGAATGCATGAGGCTGGCTTCTGTAACACCCCAAGTTTTTTCATATAAGAAGTCTGAAAATAGGAAATGAGTATCATTATTTACACGAATTCCTGAAAGGTGGTGGATACTGTAGCACAAATTAGTAGGTATAATAACAAAAATATTGAAAGTTTTATGCTAATAGATTACAAAAATTTCAGGTTTGTCCATTCACAAACAATATCAATCTGAAGAGTAACTAAGTAATTTATAGAAAAAGTGAGTATCTAAAAATATGCATTCATATAATAAAAACTGAAAATGCCCAATCAAGCAATACTTAGCATTTGTGTATATCCAATAGCTACCTCTTTCCAGTTTCTTTGTTTGAAGTCATTCAGTCTTTGTCAAATCCCAGACTTAACAATTTCATTAATCTCGGTAATAGAGTGGGTATTATTCTGATGAAGCCCTCTCTAAGAAAAGAATGCACCCAGTGTAGGTGATCACTTAGCCTTTTTCATTCAGACTGATGTCTTTTGTCTTGACTCCAATTGCTTCTATGGCTTTGAGTCTTTCTGAAATGTTAACTAATGCATTTTTAGACAAGACTTTTTAAATTTAAGTAAAATAACCCTTGGGAAAAATATAACTTCATAGGGTACAATCTATGATGACTTAAATAGTACATTATATCAAGGCAATGTTGTTGTTGTTAGGTGCTGTCAAGTCGGTATCCGACTCATAGCGACCCCCATAGGGTTTTCAATGGCAGACTGTTTCGGGATTGCCTTGAGAGTGGATTGCCAGGTCCTTCTCCCATTAATAAATGTTCTTGTTGTTAGGTGCCCTCCAGTCGATATCCGACTCATAGCGACCCTCATAGGGTTTTCAATGGCTGACTACAGCGACCCTCATAGGGTTTTCAATGGCTGACTGTTTCAGGATTGCCTTGGGAGTTGATTGCCAGGTACTTCTCCCAGTTTGGGGATACTGGGAATTGAACTAGGGACCTCAGAGACTGCAATGCAGTGCTCTATCAACTGAGCTAAATCCCAGCCCAATCAAGGCAATGTTGTTGTTGTTGTTGTTAGGTGCCGTCGAGTCGGTATCCGACTCATAGCGACCCTCGGTACAACAGGGGAAACACTATTGTCAGTGCTTCTCTGCTGTTCATAGGGTTTTCAATGGCAGATTGATTTTTGGGAGGGGGTTGCCAGGTCCTTCTCCCAAGCCTACAGCTTCTGGTGTTCTCAGGCGGTCTCCCATCCAAGTACTAACCAGGCCCGACCCTGCTTAGCTTCTGAGATCTGATGGGATAGGATGCCACAGGGCTAGGGAATATAAATTATAGCTGAGAAATCATTTTGCATCTTGCTGTGAGTAGCTTCATTTAGGTTTTACTTTCATACTTGGAAGTCTTTCTTTTTAAAAGCAGGCTTTCACAGTATAACCCAGATTGGCCTCAAATTCTTGAACCACAGCGTCCAGAGTTCTGGGATTACAGAAGTATGCCACTATGCCCAAGTCCTTAGAAGCACTTTGGAAGCAAGTAATATTATGCCTACCAGTATTATCCACACCTTAAAAAAAATTATATATATATATATATATATATATATATATATATATATATATATACAGTAAATATGTAAATTTCTCTCAGGTATTTTAAACTGTATAATTATACAATTCATTCTAATAGTTTATTAAAAGTGTTGATTTTTTCACTTTATTCTCAAAAATATAAGATAATTTTGGATGAATTTTGTTGGCAATTTATCTGTCACACGTAAATAATTGTAATTCTTCCTAGAGAGATAGCTCAGAAATTACAAAGGCTGCCTGAGATGGGTGGAAGTAACACTAAAAGGCAGAGAGGAGCCAATAACCCTCAGCAGTGCCCTGGGAGATGGCCTTTTACCACCTGAATTGCATTTGCAAAAGTTACTTAATATTTCTGATCCTGTTTCCTTGTCTAAGATGTGGGGATGCAAGTATCTACCTCTTCATGAATTTTGGAGGAAAATAGAAGAAAAAGGTATAGAGCTCATATTGATCTTCAAGTACAGTAGGCACGCAATCTTGGTTTCCTCTTATATCCTCCACACGCTCAGCCTTTATAGCAGAAAAACTAGAAAGGAAAAGAAAAGATTTAGAGAGGGAGATGTTGCCTCAGCACATTTTCATTACCAATCCCAACTATCCAAAACTGCAGAGGGTGGAATAGGACCCCTAGTCAAGTTTTTTTTTCCAGGCAATCTCTCATAGGAGGCTATTACACCTTAGTTTACCCATATATTCATTCTTTATTATTTCATAACACATAACCACAAATGCAGTGATTTAAAACAACAGAAATTTATTATCTCAGTTTCTGTAGGTCAGAGACCAAAGTATGGCAAAGATGGATTCTCTACTCAGTGCCTCACCAGGTTATAATCAAGGAGTCAGGTGGGACTGTGTTCTCATCTGTAAGCTCATGGCCTTCTTTCACTATTGGAATAATTCAGTTACCTACAGTTGTAGTACTAAATTGTAGCACTCCATTTTTTCCTGGCTATTGGCTGGGGCTCACTCTGAGCTACTAACAAGCTATCAGCCCGTATTATGTCCCTCACTTCTTCAAAGCAAGCAGTTTTTAAATAACACAACCCAATTGTCTTAATCCATTTTTGTTGCAATAACACAAGCTGAATCATTTATAAAGAATAAAAGTTTCTTCAGCTCACTTATGAAGGCTTGGAAGTTCAAAATTGGGCATCTCATTTGGAAAGGTCCTTCTTCCTGATGGAAACACCTTCCAGGTTGCCAAAGCAGTATAAGACATACCATGGTAGGACAGAACCTCCTAGCATAGATCTCTTCTCCTTTTTGTGTAAAGCCACAGTCCCATAGAATTAAGGTTGACCCTTATGCTCTATTTTCTTATTTTAACCTTAATTATCTTTCACAGTTCCCACCTCCAAATACCATAGCTAGATTAAGTGTCTAGCCTATTATTATCTCACATTGGGTATGAAATTTCAACATAAGTTTTGGTGGAGACATTCAAACTGTAGCACTAATCAAGAAAATAGCTATTTCATTGTAAGATCAGATCCTTCCCATACTCAAGAGGAAGTGTTTATTTAGGCAATATACAACAAAAGGTAGAAATCTTGGTCCACCTTAGAATTCTAGTTCCCATAACTACTAATTCATTTTGAAGAAAATAATCTGATTCTCCAAGTCACAGAGAAGTGATTTCCTTAAAATCTATCAAAATCTCTTTGTAAAGTCCAGTGCTTCTAGTCTGCTAGGTGCATCATCTTTCACAATCTGATTCAAGTAGTCTTAGATCCTGGGTTCTAATCTGTAAATTCTAAAAAATATATGTCATTAGCAGACCCTTCAGTTCAGTAAAAATTAAAGAGCTACTACAAAGCCACCATGTAAAAATCAATTACAAATTTTAATTTCTATAACATTTAATTTTACAGTAAAAGTTTTTTATTATGCTCATTTTACTTTCTTATGATAGAAATCACAGAAAACTGAAACAAAAGGATATACAGAAAGGTAATAAGATAGATAGATAGATAGATAGATAGATAGATAGATAGATAGATATAGATGATGTTGTTAGGAGCCATCAAGTCAGGCCCTACTCAAAGTGACCTTATGTCCAATTGAGTGAAACACTCTGCAACATGGGATTGTTCTTGGGAATGGGTTGCCAAGTCCTCCTCTCATTTTTGTGGTGCTAGGGATTGAACACAGGGCCTCAGAGAGCTCATAGCAGCATCCTATCAACTGAACTAAACCCAAGCCCAGACAAATAGAGATAGAGATAGACAGAGATAGAGATAGAAATAGAGATAGAGATAGAGATATCTATCATTTCCAACCCTCAAAACAGCACTGATAACATTTTGTTGCACATACTTCCAGGCTCCTTTTTACCTGAACTAAAAAGATATATCCAGATGACACTTTTATCTTACGATAACAGAGTCTTCTAAGGTCATCTCAGAAAGACCTGGCAACCCACTCCCAGGAAAAAATCAGCCATTGAAAACCCTATGAATAGCAGAGAAGCACTGACAATAGTGTTTTGCGTAGTAAACAATAGTGTTGTACGTAGGGTCCCTATGAGTCAGATACCAACTCAACAGCACCTAACAACAATGTTCTTCTTTTTATCCCATATTCAATTAGTAATATCAGTGCTATTGTTTTCTTGTTCTGTTTCACTTTTGTTTTTGTGTTTGTTTTAGTCCTTTGTCCTACACATATTCAATTAGTAATATCAGTGCTATTGTTTTCTTGTTCTGTTTCACTTTTGTTTTTGTGTTTGTTTTAGTCCTTTGTCCTACACAACTCACTAACCCACAAACACTGAGATAGTTCAGGTCCTCAGCATTGCCTCCATGATTTCATTCCATCAATATTCTTACGCAAGTAACTACAGCAGAAAATACAGCAGGGAAATTCTGTTTTTGTCTGCATTGGATTCCTACTTACTCCTTATTTTGGATCAAATCCAATACATTTATTGGACACTGTTTTATAAAACATATGTCTTATTTATTATGATTTATTTTGCTTAAATTTCCTCAAGTAATTTCCATTACCATGCAGGATTAACATCAAGCCCATTAGCTTTTCTCAGTGTGTTGTCTCCCTACATTTAAGGCCTTTTTCTTGCTCATGTGCATTTCGGGCCTACCATCTGAAAGACTGTGGACTATGGCCACAAAGAAATAATAATTGTAACCTGAATATAATAGGCACTTTCATATTATAAACATAAAATATTAGCCTCCCTCACTTAGTATATTTGGAGGAAGGTGCACATGTCATGTAAGAGATGCTGAGTCATCCCCCAGGCCATTGCTGCTGTGTGCAAGCTGATTCTCCCTACTGCCTTCAGCTGCAACAATGGTCATCATTTATTTTGCATCTGGGCACAACTAGATACTCCAGGATTTTCTGTTCCTCCACATGCTGTTGCTGTTGCAGTGCTAGCTATAGTGGAAGGTGCTATGGTGATTGCCATTTCTTTCCTTTATGAACTGATCCCTTTGGTCTCCATAAGGTTCACTATAAAAAGTCTTATACAAGTAACAGACTTTATTACAGTCTTAGTAATTACAATGAAAATAAGTGTACAACAAAGCAAAGTGGTATGCACAATTCCTCCTAGTATCCAAGAAAGAAGAATTTTTAATGTCTTTCTTTCTAACCTTGCTCTCTGATCCTGAAGGACCATCCTTCTTCTGTGCAGTACTTTCCAGAGTGAGTACCTGCTGTATCCTACTGCCTCCTCACCCCAGGAGACTATAACTCATACCTAATCTTTAAGTTACTGTAGTGTTAGAAACATCATTAGAGTTCAGCAGGAGAATCCAGGCTGCAAGTATATCAGAAAACTTTAAGGAATGCTTTAGCATACGTTGTATATCTTTCTCTAAGATCTCTAGGACAGCATGAGAAACCAATATTCTACCTAATTCTTTCTGTAGTATGGGGGTAACTATTGAAATATACTCAGACACACACACATAAGCCTTTTATAAAGGCATTAGAAATTAACAGAATAATAGTTTAAAACCAACTTAAAGTAACTATATGTCTATATGGAAAAAGCTTGCACTATTTTCCCTGTTCATTGTGTACGCACAGCTGAATATATTAATGAAGAGCAAATTCACCTTCTTTTCCTAGGTCCCAGATAATCCCCACAGGATTATTGGATTTTTTAAATGTGGACCATTATGATATACTGACAAGCATAAGAACCAATCATTGCTTGTTCCTACCTATAAGTTAAAAATCTAGGAGTTGGACATATGACTGTTAGTGAGATAAGAAAAGAGATTATCCTTTTATTTGAAATATTTTCATGTGTTCTCTCTTCTGCTAATATGTTACTTCTTCCTTTATTGCCCTCTGTAGTTATCCTATGGTCTCCTTTGAACTTTTTATAATAGCCTACCCTTGCCTCTCCCACAACTCATTACATTTTATTATATGTCTTTCCATTTCTCTGTCTCTATAAGAAGCTTGAGAAATCCTATGAGGAAAACAACTATATTATATTCATCTTTTTCTTCTAGTACTTAGTCATGGTACATGCTCAAAATATGTCTTATAAAAAATGAGAGAAGGAATAAGTTCTCAACATTATATAAATTAGTGGCAAAATATATAGAACAACTCAGGACTCATGTTTCTTAGTCTACTATTTATCATAATCATTCTATAATTTAATTTCCAAGCCGCAGTTAATTTCCAAATTGCAGGCATAACTTCTAAGTAATCTAATGAAATTTTCAAGATCACACTAATAATGTCAGAAGTGTCATTACTTCATTCAAAATATGCTAGGTTATGCTGAAGTAATGAGTTCAAAATTCTAATGGTCTAAAACAACAAAGCTTTGATTGTTGCTCCTGCTACAGGAATAGGTTAGAAGGGGAGATCAAAATTACACCAACTTCCCACTGTGGAAGTAGACTCAAATGTCTAGAGAGGGATTGTCCCCTCTGACACAGTCTCTCAAGCCCTCCCTGTTAACTCCTTCCCTCCATTGAAGATTAACCACTACTTTCTGTTATTTCCCCTGTACTCAGAGTGTTAGAGGGTTTACATTAGCTGGTTTCTTTAGGTGGTAACCAATCAAGGGCAGACACGACATTAATTTTAGTCTTGTACCTCCCAGCACATAGTTTATTCGAGGAACAGATAGGTGTACTCAGGAAAGTGTTTTAATTTATAAGAATCTTATATTGTTTAGTTTGCAAAGTTGTTGAGGGCATGAGATTAAAAATATAAATATTAAATATTTAGAAATAAATGTTTTCCAGACCATCATTTTCTGCCTGAAGCCATGGCCTCTTCATAAGCAATAGATGGAGGGAAATCTTTTTAATCTTAATCTTAAGGAAAGGACTTGAAATATTACTTCATTCCCTCAGTTTAAGACCATAAACTTTTTTTAGTTAGAAAGGGCTAAATCATGAAAGTACTCTTGGAATAATTCATCTTTGTAAGTATTGAAAAAATATTTTCACCATGAAAAGCAGCAGTAAGAACACATGAGATTTTGTCCATAAACAGCAATGGAGTATTTGTGAAAATTTAACTCTTAGATCAAGTCTTATTTAATCTAGACAAAATATAGTAGCCCCTGCCTCATTGGTAGTTTGCATTTCTTAAGTTTCAGCTATCCACAGTCAACCGTGATCTGAAAATATTGTCTTAAGTCAAGAGAGATCACATTCATATAAGCTTTATTACAGTACATTGTTATTATGGTTGTATTTTATCAGTTAGTGTTGTTAATATCTTACTATGCCTAATTTATAAATCAAATTTTATTATAGGGACGTATGCATAGGAAAAATGATAGTATACATGGGGTGACATATTATCCATATTTTCAGACATCCACAGGGGATTTTGGAACATGTCCCTACACATAACAGGGGATGACTCTATGTAAACACATAATGATATGTTTAATGCACAGCATATTTTCATATATTTAGTAAAAAAGCACTTATTCAGTATCTACTTTCACTAATTAACAAATTATTTAGCAAAAAGTCAAACTATTTTTCACAAATTGTCTGGATAACTATAGAATGTGCTACACTGGATATGCACTAAGAGCCTTGGAGAGTATTTTTAAAGGATTAACATGTATACCATACAGACCAGACTTAGAACTACTCATTGCTCAAATTCTCAATGAATATTTAGGGAATAAATGTCTCAATCACTAAAAAAAAATCATTTTGTATCCCTTATTTAATTTTTAAAAATGCAGGACAATATTAAAGTTTGCCAGAACTCTGTGATCCTATAAAAAGCAGTGTTAAAGAAGATCCCCCTTTTTATTGTTTCTTAGGAAATAGCTTACTACCAAGAACAACCTTTCCCATGTAACTTACTTAAGACTTAGGTATGATCTCCTCATTTACCTATGACAAGGCCACACAAAGCCCTCCAAATTCCCATTCTTTGTCTTATTAACAGTTAGCTGTGCTGCTTGTCTCCACTGATCAATGAAAACAAAATGCTTACTAAACACATTTTAATTAAATTTCTGTTATTTCTAGGCCTCCTTAACCTTGAACCACCTTCAGTGTGAGTACTACTCCTTAACAGTACCTGCTGAGAACAGGCTTGGCTCAGGGTAAAACACTCTAATTTACCATCCAACTATTGTTCATCTTTTCATCCCAATTCTCTACACCAGGCATTTTCTAGTCTTGTTTACTTCTCCCTATAAAAGAAATACTCTTTTTGTCGAATCTTTGTGTATTGGCTGATCTCATTGGTGGTGTTGTTGTCAGGTGCCATTGAGTCAGGTCTGACTCATAGCAACCCTATATACAACAGATGAAACACTCCCCGACATCTTGCCATGCTTGGCACTATGTCAGTGCTTCTCTGCTATTCATAGGGTTTTCAGTGGCTGATATTTTGAGAGTGGGCTGCCAGGTCCTTCTCCCAAGCCTACCCCATATTCCCAGGTCATCTCCCACCAAAGTACTAACAAGACCCAACCCTGCTTATCTTCCAAGTTACGACAAGACTGGATGCCTGGGTGTATGGCTATTGCTATACCCCTCTGCCTCCTATCACAGTAGTCCTTTCCTTCCTTCACAAAAATCATTTGAATACTCTTTACTAAATGCCATATGTATGTTTTATTTGGTACTTTAATAGTGAATTGATTCTCCTCTTTCTCACATACAAACAATATACAAGTGTAAGCTAAATCTCTAATATAGTCCTACTTTAGCTGTTTCATTGGACATCATTGAATATGTATTTCTGATTCACTGAAATGAAAATATTTGTTAACAGTCAAATTGAATAAAGGAAGATATTTAAACTGTTATCAAATAAAGGTGCTTTGCAAATAAGAGTGTCATGACTCTCTCTAAGGATTTGGGGAGGACTTCAGAAAGACTGCCTTCCTGAGTATTAAAGAATACTCTTAATTATACTCTTTCCATAAGATTGAATATGTACTGCCATCTGCTGGTAGGTATTGCAAACTCTAAGTAAAATAAAGTGTACTACTTTCTCCTACACAGTGTGTAAGCACATTTGTTGAAAAGATGGTCTTCTCAAATAAACCTAACAACAAATGTTTATGCTCGATATACATAATTTATTTATTAACCTACCATATTTAACTACTCTTTTTTCATATTTTCACAAAAACATTTTTTAGTTGCTAAAATATTTTCCCCCATGTGTCTGTCAGTTTGCCATATTATGGGGGCTTGCATATTGCTGTGAGGCTGAAAGCTGTGCAACCAGTATTGCAGGTACCAGCAGGGTCACCCATGTTGGACAGGTTTCAGCTGAGCTTCCAGACTGAGGCAGACTAGAATGACATTGCTAACCCACTCCCGAAACAATTAACCATTGAAAACTCTATGAATAGCAGAGAAACACTGTCAGATATAGGGCCAGAAAATGAGCCACTCAGGTTGGAAGGCACTCAAAAGAATACTAGGGAAGAGTTGTCTTTTGAAAGTAGAGTCTACTTTAATGACAGGAATGCAGTACAGCCCCAGGGACCTCCATTTGCTGATATGGCATGATTCAAAATGAGAAGGAGCAACTATAAATATCAGTAAATAAATGAAATGTGGAATGTACATAGTATGAATCTGGGAAAATTAGAAATTGTCAAAAGGGAAAGGGAGCACATAAACGTCGACATTCTGGGCATCAGTGATCTAAAATGTACTGGTATTGGCCATTTTGAATCAGATAATCATATGATCTACTAGGGTAGAATGACAACTTAAAGAGAAATGAGGTTGCATTCATCAATGCATGAGGTTGCATTAAAAAAGACATCTCAATATCTGTCAAAGCACAATGCTGTCATTGATAGAATAAGATCCATATGCCCACAAGGAAGGCAAATTAATGAGTATTATTCAAATTTTTTAGCCAGCAGCCATACCACTGTGGCCTCTGATCCCCTCAGATCTTAGAAGCTAAGCAGGGTTGGGCCTGGTTAGTACTTGAATGAGAGACCACCTGGGAAGACCAGGTGCTGTAGGCTAGGGAGAAGAACCAGGAAACCCACTACTAATAAACAATCAGCTATTGAAAACCCTATGAATAGCAGAGAAGCACTGACAATAGTCTTTCATTTGTTGTACATACGGTCTCTATGAGTCGGATACTGACTTGATGGCACCTAACAACAATAAATTATTCAAATTTACACACTCACTACTGAGGCCATAAATGAAGATAGGGAAGATTTCTACCAGCTTCTGCAATCTGAAATAGATCAAATATGCAATCAGAATATACTGATAAATACTGGTGACTAGAATGCAAAAGTTAGAAATTAAGAAGGCTCATCATGAGATATGTGTCCATGGGCCAGGAGACAGTTGTTCGAATACAACAAGAAAATACTCCCTGGTTTAAATTCAAGTAAGGTGTGTACCAAGGTTGTGTCCTTTCACCATACCTCTTTTTTATTGGAAATTTTTAATGTACAACTTAATGTGTTTCATTCTGACATGTATTTCATTGTGACACTTCCATATAGCATTTCTTTGTACATTGCACAAATAAGTTCCCCCTTACCCTCTTGTGCACATCCTTCCCCCTCTCATGTCCCGCCACCAAATGCCTCTCTTCTACTTGCATGTCTTTTTGTGGAATTATTTTTCTATATATATACCTCTTTATTTTCTATTCTGAGCAAATAATCGAAGAAGCTGGACTTTATGAGAAGAATGCAAAATCATGTTTGGAGGAAGACTCATTAACAACCTGCATTATGCAGATGACACAACTCTTCTTGCTGAAGGTGAAAAGGATTTGAAACACTGATGAACATCAAAAAACACAGCCTTCAGTATGGATTGCTCCTCTACATCAACAAAACAAATATCCTTACAACTGGGTTAGTAAGCAACTTCATGACAAATGGAAAAAAAGATTGAGGTTGTCTAAGATTTTGCTTTACTTGGTTGACAGTCAACATCCACAGAAGGAGCACCCAAGAAATCAAAAGACATTGCATTGGGAAAAGCTGGTGCAAAAGACTTCTTTAAAGTCTTAAACAGTAAAGATGTCACATTGAAGATGAAGGTGCATCTGACTCATGCCATGGTATTTTCAGTCACATCATATGATTGTGAAAGCTGGACATTGAATACAGGAGACAGGGAAAGAATTGATGCTTTTGAATTATGGTGTTGGAGACAAATATTGAATATACTATGGACTGCCAAAAGAACCAACAGATTTGTCCTAGAAGAAATGCAACCAGAGTGTTCCTTGGAAACAAGGATGGCTAGACTGTGTCTGACATATTTTGGACATGTTGTCAGGAGGAATCAGTCCTGGAGAACGACATCATGTTTGGGAGAATGAAAGGTCAATGAACAAAAAGACATTCAACTAGGTGAACTGGTATAGTGGCTGCAATAATGGATTTAAACATAAGTAAGATTGTGTGCCTGGCACAGAATCAAGGAGTTCACTCAGTTGTACATTGGGTTCCTATAAGTTGGACCAGACTGGACGGCATCTAACAACAACAACGAAACATTTCTAACTGATTCAGCATTAAATATTTGAACAAATCTAATTATTACATAATGTTGAATTGGATAGACTAGCCCAGTATATATTGTACGGAGATTTGATGCACAAAGTATAATTTGCTATCCAGTAGCATCAGTATCATCTGGGAGTTTGTGAAAAACGCAGAATCTCAGGCCTCTTTACAGAATCACTTTAAAAGAATCTATATAGTAACAAGGTCATTAGTGATAGATATCCACATTACATTAGATCACTGGTACAAAGTATTGCATTTCATATTAGAGGCAAAAAACAAAACACATGTCAGAAGATAAAATAATTTAAAAACTGAAACTAATACAATAAACAAAGAAAGAGAAGTTCTCAAGATTGTTGTCTGAGTCCCAGAATCGTTTTTCATTTTTCAATTTTCAAATGGACTTCATCCTATAATTAAAATGTTTTGAATCACTGTAAGATAAATTGAAGCAGTTATGAAACAAATCATATCTCTGTTAAAGAAAGACAATTAGGAACAATTCCCTCAAGCTATATGTTAATATTATACATTTGTGCATATTGGGATTCATTTTTCTGTTTGACATCATTGATGAGGCTTTCCATAAGATTAATGACTGAGACAGCTATGCCAGCAGCCTCTCAAGAAACTCAGGGGATCATCAGAAAGAAGACACAGCTAAGAAGTTGGAGTTGAGAGCTAGATCAGTTTGAAGTAGTGAACCACACATGCACATACATGCACTCCCTAACAATGAGTCCCCAGTATCAAACTGACTGGCCACAGGAGCCAAATTTTAATAGCTCCTTGATCTTCCACTGATTCTGCAATCATCTGTATTAGGAGAGCGTTCCATTGGTGTAAGCAGTTTCCTTTCATGTGCCAGATGGCTCTAGCCTGAAAAAGGGAAACAAATAAAAGTATATTCTGCAGAATAAGGAGCATAGTCTCCATTATTCATAAATTCTATATAATTTTACTTTCTACAAAATTATTGAAACTTTCATTATGCATAGCACATAATCATTTTTAATGTTTCATGTATATTTCAGAACATGCATTTTCTAGCAATTAGGTGCTAAGTTAAATTCAACTTATTGTTAATTATGTTGTCCATATCATCTATATAATTATTTATTTCTGTTTGCTCAATTACTAAAAATACATTAACATTCCCCCACTATAATGATGAAATATTTTTCTTGTTTTAGTAATTTTTGCTTTAGTAATTTTTGCTTCCTCTATTTGCTTCCTCCATTTGCTTCCTCTATTTTATTAGACTGATTATATCTTCTTGAGAAATTTATTATTTTATATTTATATTACTATCTTCTTTCTTCTTAATAATGCTCTTCATCTTAAATTCAATATGATTGAATACTACCCAAAGTAGGCTACACTTTATAGGTTAAGGATCAGGACTTTCCAGAGCCTTCAACTATCCTTAGGTTCCAAAACTCAGTTGAAAGATTCACAGTACTCACTGAAATAAAGTACTATACTTATTTACACTCTTATTATACCTAAAGGACATAAATTATAGTAGATGCACATGGTAAAGAAATGCATAAGATAAAGTCTTGGAGGTTTCCAAATACAAAGATTTCACCATCTTTCTAGCATCAAAATGTGACAATATTCAAATTATTGCCAACTAAGAATGTTTCAGTATACAGAAGTTTTATCAGTGTTTAATTGTATGACCATGATTGATCAAATTATTATTAACCTGAGTCAATCTCCAGCTGTTCTTCCCCTCTGCAGGGTCAGGTTGATATTAAAATAGATGGTTTATCTTTTCAGATTGGCGAAATTCAACAATAGTCAATTCACTATGCATAAACTAGCCAGTGATCCCCAAGCTACCTCATTAGCATAATCAGCAGGTGCGATCATGCAAACCAACCTTAGCAAAGACATTCAAATTATTTGGAAGATTCTAAGGGTTTGGACGTTATGTCCCAGGAGCCAGGAGGAAGGCCAGACTTCTCTTTTGGTGAAGTTAATTCTTCACTACAATAATACTAATCTTTGTACCCTAAGTTTCTTGTAATTATTATTTGTCCACAAAGCATAAAATCAGATTATAATATTATCTAATTATTTCAATAATCACAATAAATATAAATGCATGAAACTCAGTATTAAATAAAATTGGACATAATAGAGTAAAAATTTCAAATATTTGCTATTTATAAAGAACTACATCATATGGAAGAAGGACATGGCAACCCACTCCCAAGGCAATCCTGAAGCAATCTGCCATTGAAAACCATATGAGGTTTGCTATGAGTAGGACACAACTCTATGGCACCTAATAATAACAACAAATCATATGGGTAGGCCTGCAGCCATAGCCCTGTGGCATCTGATCCCATCAGATCTCGGAGGCCAAGCAGGGTCAGGACTGGTTAGTACGTGGATGGGAGACTGCCTGGGAATACCAGGTGTTGTAGGCTTGGGAGACGGACCTGGCAACCCCCTCCCAAAAATCCATCTGCCATTGAAAACCCTATAAACAGCAGAGAGAAGCACTGACAATACTGTTTCATCTGTTGCATGTAGAGTTGCTATGAGTCGGATACTGACTCCACTCCAGGGCACCTAACAACAACAACAACAAATCATATGAGTATGTCATCAGACAAATACTAATTAAAATCACGATGGCACACTACTAGCCATCCTCCATGAATAATACCTAGAGAATTATTTGTGACACAACTTGAACTATTATACTTTGCTTATGGGAGTTTATATTGGACCAAGCAGTTCTGAAAAATCTCTGTATATGTACTTAACATAGATGTATGTATAACCTATGCCTCTAAAATTCCGCTTCTGGATTTGTACTCAGCAATAACACTTAACAAAAGAATATATAAGAATATTCCCAGCAGCTTTAGTCACAATGGCAAAAAAACTGGAAAAAAATCCAATGTTAATCAAGAGATAAAATAGGTACTCCCACAACAATGAAGAGGGAGAAGCTAAGATACAACATTGATGAATATTATAAAATAATTCTGACACATAACAGTAAATCTTATGTGATTCCAATTAATACAAAAATTCAACAAAAGGTAAAATCAATCTATAGTGATAAAACTCAAAACACTGGCTATCCTTGGAGGGGAGTACTGAATGGGTAGGGCCTGAGGAAGTTCTCTAGGCTACTGTCATCTTGATCTGAGTTATAGTCATAATATTAGTCATTCATATGTAATGTAAATACATGTAAAAATTATCAAGCAGTACACTTAAAATGTGTACACATTTGTGTGTAAGTCATACCTCAAAAAATAATTAAAACATAAAGATATAGAAAGATATTTGTTTCCAGGACAGCCTCACCTTCCAGTTTCACTTATGAATCAGCTGGTTTCAAGTCACTGACAGAAGTAAAGCTGTTAGACTAGAGTGGAAATGGAGGTAGGGAATGAGCTGAGAGCAAAGTCCAGACCTTATAAACATAAGATGATATAGCTGAACAAAGACATTTCTGTTCTTAGGCTGAGAGACAGGAATAAGAACAGGAATAAGGCATAAAAGGGAAAGGTAATGTTGAATATAGAGTCCTTAGGAGAAAGGTTGGAAGAGCCATCAAATCAATGCTCTGCTTCAGAATTATGCATACAGCTAGATATTTAATAAGCTTTACTCATGTAAGTCAATGAAGTAATATGAGAAAGATGCACTGAACTCTGATAGACATAGCACCAAAACTCTGGACTCATTTCATACACATAGAATCCTATAGTCAGGGGGAAATAGCTGCCTGTGGATTACTAGTCTGTCTCCTGAAGTTCTCCAACATCTAGCAAATTCCTTTCTGTGTGTAGTTTGAGTTCTTTTTCTTAGTTATATTAGATTATTTGGACTGCCATAACAAAGTGCCATTATATGAGTGACATATGCAACAGGATGTTTTGTCACATAATTGTGGAGGCCAGAATTGCACAGTTAGGTGACAGTAGAAGAATGCTCCCTCTGAAGGCACAAGAGAAGGATCTTGTCAAAGCCTCTCTCCTAGTTTCTGGTAGATGCTTATTTTGTGGCAACATAATTCCAGAATCTGCATGGCATTTTCCCTATGCCCATTTTCTTTGTGTCCAAATTTTCCTTTTTGTAAGGAAAGCCCACTCAAATAAACTCATTTTAAATGGCTAATCTGCAATCATACTATTACCAAAGAAAGTCATATTCACAGATACTTAGAGTAAGGACTTCAGCATCCTTAGTGGGAATGTAATTCACCCCATAGCACTAGTCTCCTATCCTATTACTGCAACGTCCCTCATCTTTTATCTTAATTAAGTGTTGGCAAGTAAGTGTTCCTTCCGAGGATCTCTCTGGTGCTTGTGGCCAGTTGAGATTACATCATTCATATTCAGAAATAAATAATCTATCCATTCTCTTCTTAAGAGTAGTTACCAATTGTTTCAACAATTCATAAAATTTCTAGCAAAGCATCACTTCCTAATCATAAGGATCTCAAGGAGCCTAGATGTTCAAGTATGCTTTCATAGTGTAGATATAGGCAAAACTTCTGCATAAATGCACATTACACAAAGGTGGAGACATAGAAATTGGAATGCTAATGTCTCAAACTGTTGACCTCCTTCATCCCCAGTTCCATTACCTAGATTGAAGCCTCACCATCTTCCACCTGGATAATTTTGATGCTTTCCTAATGGGCTTCCTACCTCCAATCATATTTCTCTCAAATGTATTCTCCACATGAGACCAAGAATTATTTCTCTAAATCACCCACTGCCCTCCTCAGAAACTCTATATTAGTTCACAACCACTCTTACGATAATGTCCCATATTTTGATAATGGCTTTCAAGCCCTCATTTAAATGAATTTCAATTTTTTGAATTTACCTTGCTCTCTCTTTCCTTCAGGAAATTGCTCCTGCTTTTGTTTCTGCCTGGAATACTCTTTCCACAACATTCATTTCCAGTGGCTAACTCACTCAAGCCCTTAATTCTTCTACAAACATTTCCAGAATCTCCAATGGGTATAATAGGTACAACCTTCCAGTACCACTAAGTACTGCCATAGCACTCAGTACTAAACTCTTATTATCACTTTTATCACTCTATTATACCTGTGCATTCTTGTGCTTCTCCAACTATTTTCTAAATCTCTCCACTGTTAGCATCATATCTTACCTTGTTCTCTGTTCTGTTATTAATACCTAGCAATGTCCCTTACACAAAGTTAGTATTCCATAAAGATTATTTGGTTGAATTAGTAAAATAACTAAATTATTCAGAAAAAGATATTCGTTTGGCTGCTACTATATTTTCTTCTGCTTAGAACTGTTGTTAAAGTCATAGGTAGAGAATGTGGCTCACTACTTATAATACAATAGAATATTGTCATAAAGTTATGAAACAGAGAAATAAGAATTAAGATAAACGGATGTTTGGTTCCATCCTAATAGGATTAGTTGCTAATGAACCCAAAGCATTTCATTCTAAAGGGGCTAGAGTTAAAAGGCTTAGATGTCACAAATGTATAAGTAAAACAGTTATGTCTCTCAGGGACAAGCTTTACCAGCAGAAGAAATTCTTATGTGATTTGCTTTAGAATATAGAATTGTATGACACACATGGAAAATCTGAGAAATACAACTGGTATTTTGAGATATTAAAATATAAAAATGCCACTGAACTCAGTGGCACATGCCTGTAATCTAGTGAATTGGGAGACAGGAAGATGGCAAGTCTGAGGCCAGAGGAAACCTTCATAACTTAGTGGAGCCCTAACTCAAGATAAAAAATAAATAAATAAAAACTGGGCTAGGGGTATAGCTCAGTGGTGGAATGTTTGTGCAAGGCCTTGGGTTCAGCCTCCAAGTACCTAAAAAAAGTTGCAAAATAAACCTGTTTTGCTAAAAATAAACAAACAAAAACAAAACACAAATAACTCTTTTCTTACTTAGAAAAGTGTAAAATAAAAATTTAAATAAGCAGAGAAATAATATTTTTCTTTAACGTATCTTATTACTCAGCCTTGCAACACTGTGGTCATGAAACTACATAGCTCTCCAGAACACTTTGTCAGCTTTCAAGAATGAAATAAAACTAAGTAAATACTTAGAACATATTTTTGTAAAATAAAGAAGCACAAAAATGGCCATTTGGTATATCTGCAAACAGCATACCAATTTTGAATGCTTCAGAGGAATAAAACAATATAAGCTAATGTGTTTCTCCTTTTAACTATCTGCCAGGACACTTATCAAAAACATGTCCAACTCTAAGGGTTAACATAGTTTCAAATGGAAGCCATTAATCTGGTGACAGCACTCCATTAAATTAACCCTGCAAATCACTTTGTTGGAGGAGTAAACTACTGGAGGGAGAGTGGGACCCTTGTTTACTGTCATTATTGACTAATTACAGCAAGATTGTTTACAGACAAACCATTGTTTGCCTTATGTAGAAAGGTAACAAAGATAAAGAAATTCCCTTTTGGAGGAACTTAATGTCTAAGTGGATAGATTTCTCTTATTGATTCTTCTGCAAATAGTGAGGAAAAAATTGTGTTCTTCCATTTTTCGTGGGTGCGCTAGGATTTAGCTCAGTTGGTAGAGCACTGCGCTGCAGTCTCTGAGGTCCCCAGTTCAATTCCCAATACCACAGAAATGGGTGAAGGACCTGGCAATCCACTCCCAAGGCAATCCTGAAACGGTCAGCCATTGAAAAGCCTATGAGGGTCACTATAAGTCAGATACTAACTCGATGGCACCTAACAACAACAAATTTTTGGTGGAGGAAACAAGATTTCATTTAAGGAAACATAATTATTATAACATGTTTCTATTATATGATTAAACTGAATATATATTTCAATATGATTAAGAATAACTTACTACCTAATGTCTCTACTTTACTGCCTCCTAAAGTAAAATATTAGTTGATCAAAACATAAAGTTTCTTGCATTTTGGTTTTCACTTTAGAGATGTGACAACTGCCCAAAAATATTGATCAACTGAATCAGCTGTTATAGTTGCATTTACCAGAGTTTAACTTTAATATGAGTTTTTCATTTGGAAAACTTGTAAGATTTATTTGGAATTGTTCTCCCATATGAGTACTCAATTCTTGATTACCTAAGCGAGCAGAGTGTGGGATATAGCAAAGATAACTAAATCTTCAAATCATTCCTTTGTCTAAACCTCTTCTAACAAATTTCACAAAGCAACTTCACCTCAAGTTGTGGTAATGAGCAGGAAAATGGCCAAAATATGAGTATTAATAAAGAAGAGAAATAGAAACAAGGACTCCAAAAAAATGCAAAAATTAGCAACATTATTGAATACTTCATGAGGTAAGCAGGGTTTGGAAGGTGGGGGTGGGAGGATTATTTCATTGTAAACCAAAGTTTGTCCAATCTGGGTATAAGCCACACACACACACACACGCACAAACACACACACACACCACGTTTAATATATTATGTGATAAAGCAAAGACTAAATGAACAAACCTTATGAGGTAGTAGAGTACAAATTTGGTTTTCATAACTATGAAGAAGATAGTAATTGATAAACATTTTCAGAAATTTATAGAGTATTTCCTGAGTGTCTATGGGTACTATGGGAGTGCAGGAATATTGATCAACAAGACAGGTATAGTTACTGCCTTTAAGAACCTATTAGAAAAAGAGATGTTAAGTAAATGATTATAATTAATCAATTAATTAGTTAACACTGAAAAATCTATGAGGAAATAAAGGGTGCTGTGAAAATAAATCAAGGAACTGACAAAGTTTGAGAGGGAAGTATCCTCTGGGGAAGTGCAATTTAAAGTGCAATTTAAAAACAAAATACAACTTAACAAACCTCTATTAAGCATGTTTTATGTAAGGTATCATATGACACCTTGTATATACTTTGCATTCAGTGTACAGTACTACACTTTTGGACTGTAAGATAAGCTCATACAATGAATGTATACTAAATCATTCACAAATAACTATTGTTATTGACAAGGATGGTAAAGCTGCATGAACCACTTGCATCCTGCACACAATATCTCAAGAGAATCTCCGCAATAGATCTTTTAGGATCAGATCTTGCAATGCAATGAAAACAATATTTTCAAGCCTCCTTTACAGGCTAGTGACCAATAGTGATTATAGGGATATTAACTTGGGGGCATGAAGCTCAAGTTCTACTGGTTCTAAAAGCTTCCATTTTATGACTCTTTATTCAATAGGTTAAATTAATATTACCCTTATGATGTGCATGCAATTTAGAAAAAAATAGTATAAATCTGTCAACTTTTTATTAGCCTTTATATGAATAGAAATCCTGAGCTTCATAAATCCAGTATAAGACATATACGTACAGTAATTCAATGACTAGATCAACTGGTAAAGTGTATCCATAAAAGAATTATATAACTGGTCAAGTGAATCACAAAGAACAGATTTTGAACCTTTCTTTTAAAAAGAAATCTGAGGGCCTTTCTAGGTATATAAAGATAATTATCATTCTCCTCATGACAATAACAACCATAATTTATTAAGTGCTTACTATGTGACCGACTCTGAATAAAATGTTCAATATACCGTACATTATCTCACTTAACTCTCCCACCAAATCCATGAAGAATGCAATAGTCAATTTACAAATGAAGAAGTTTTTTCACTTATTGATGTTTAAAAAACATCTTAAACCAGGCACGTTTTCCTTAGAGTGCACAGTTCAGAGAAGTTGTTAGAACATGCTGGGTGCTATGTTCAGCAAATGGTGGACCAAAATTTGAACTCATAATCATTATCTACTATACTATTGTTCTCCAGAAGTTAATGGTGGATAATCATCAAATGCCACTTTTAAAACTCTAAGCATCAAAGTTCAGAGATCAAAGAAGAAAAGATGTCTGTTGAGTAGGAATAGATATATTGTTTTCCAAATTACATTTTTTACAACTACAGAGAACCCTGTCTGCTCCTCCTTCTACCCATCATGCACTGTACAGAGGATATCCCTTAAAAGCTATAATCTGCACGTGTTATCTCATGCAATATTTTTAAAGTTGTTGTTGTTAGGTGCCATTGAGATGTGTTCAACTCATAGCGACCCTTCCAGTGTTGTCAATGTCTGATTATTTCAAGATTGCCTTAGGAGTGGGCTGCTATGTCCTTCTCCCATTTTTGAGGTGCTGGGAATCAAACTCAGGACCTCAGAGACTGCAGAGCAGCAACCTACCAACTGTGCTAAATCCCAGCCCATTTTTAAAGTAGCTAAATATTAAAAGCCAAATTAAGATCCAGTATTAAGGTATTTTTATCACCCATTCATCTGATTCACTGAACAATATGTGATATTTTCATTGTGATGGTAAATTTCATGGTCAGCTTGATTGGATTGAGAGAAATGCCTAGGAGATTAGTAGAGCACACCCCTGGGTATGTCTGTGAGAGTGTTTCCAAAGACAATTAGGCAATGAAGACTCTGATCTAATCTAAAGTTTAATCCATTGATGAATTCAAAATTTGAAGAGAATATTGGGAAGTTGTAGAATTGTGGAAGATAGGGCCTTGTTGGAGTAAGTCAGTCACTGGCCCTTCCTGTTACTACACTTTGTTTCCTGGCTATCATGAGGTGAGTAGACTCTGTTAGATGCCCCAAATGCCATGATATTCTGCTTCATGTCAGGCTCAAAGAAATGAATCCAGCCAATCTTGCTCTAAAACCTCTGAAACTGTGAGCCACAATCAATCCATCCTCTTCTCAGGTATTTGGTCACAGTGATCTAAAACTGACTAATATATTAATGTTGCATTCCCTTTATAAGACCTATTGGTCTACTGGTTCATTAATGACTGTTGAGACTTAAATAAATCAGCTATAGCTCAACATATCAAAAATGAAAGAAAGAATCTTTTTTTTTTCTTTCTTTCTTTCTTTTTTTTTTTTTTTTTTTTTTTTTTTTTTTTTTTT
>VMDO01019971.1:0-38568 GCA_007922755.1 Pedetes capensis
TTAGAGACAAGGTCACCTACGGAGGTAGCAGTAGAATTAGGCTAGACTCTTTGTCTCCCCACCCAGTGCTCTTTTTAAACTTCCTCTCTAATTCTTCAGGCCTCCATATCACCTGTCAATAAATCTAAGCAGCCCAGAAAGTAAAGACAAACTGCCCTGACTAGAACTACAGATACTATCTCACAGACCTCTATGGACTTCAGTACTACCGCACAACACATTGAAACTATTTTAGTCCTGGATGTCTCCCAAGGGTCTGGTGACATTCATATCAAATTGAGGATCTGCAGTGCAGTGAGGACCATAGCTACACACACACACACACACACACACACACACACACACACACACACACACATTCATTTATACTTGGAACTTTAGCAGGATTTTTGCCCTTTTCTCAACTTCCTAATGTTTAAATCCTATTTATCCTTTCAAAGCCATGAGCAAATGGTATCTCCTTCAGGAAGTCTCTCTTAATCCTCGTTCTCCTCTTGCTCAATCCCACAGGGCTGAAAGAAATCTCTTTTCTTCTGATCTCCCAGGAGTACTTTATTGACATTTCTTATACCACTTAACACATTCTATTTTATAATATAATATTTTATGTGTCTTAACCCTGCTACCAGTCTGTAAATTCATTAGGTTAAGAATCCAGAGTGGAGTCACTTAGTAAGACTTCAATAAATGCTTTCTAAATGCCAGCCAATATACTATAGGGAAAGGTAGTATGAGAATAAAAATAAAGCACTGAATATTTTCTTTTAAATGAAAATTTTTATATTTAAGGTATGCAATATGATGTTTTATATACATATAGATAATGAAATGATGATTACAGCCAGCTAATTAACATTTCCATCTCGCATAGGTAAAACTTTTTGTTGAGGTAGATACTTTCAAATGGAAAACTACCAAAAAAAAAAAAATACATGCACTCTTGAACGGTGTTAGAATGGTGGATAATAAAAAAGAAGTCAGGGTAGTTAATATGCTAATTAATTAGATATTGAGATTTCATTTGATGTAACAGGTTTACCAAGTATTCTAATTAAAAAAACCTCTCATTGTTAGTGAAAGACCAAAGTGTTGTGGAAGGACTCATCTAAGAATGGCTATCCTTTTATATCTGTAACAAAATCCAAACTCCTTTCTACAGTGCTTAGACCCTGTATGATCTGGGCACTGTCAACATCTCTCTAGCCAAATTTCTTGTCTCTCTGCCCTTTAATTAACAAAGCACTTCTCTGACTGGCCATGCTCCTTTTTGTCCCAGGGCTTTTATAGTATCCATTCCACAACCAAGAACAGCATGCCCTACTTCTCACCTTCCCCCCCATCCCAGTCAATTACCTGCACCCAATTACCTGTGCCATACAAAGGTTGATTCCTTATCATTCAGATCTTAGCTTAAAAGACCCACTAAGCAATTCTACCTTAAAACATGTCACCTTAGGCTTTCCAGCTATTATCTTCTATTATGACACTCATCTTTTTTCACATTTTGTAGCTTTTTGTTTCTTGTCTCCCATCTTCTCTATCAGGCCCTATGGTCACAAGAGCTGAGAGCAGGCACCACATATGTTTTTTATCACAGTATACCTAGCACCTGTTATATAGTATATACTCAATTCATTTGTTTAAATGAATGAATGAATGAAAAAATGCCAAATAACATGGCTGGCTTGCTTTTTTTTCTTTCTTTCTTTTCTTCCTTCCTTTCTTTCCTTTTTCTTTCTTTCTTTCTTTCTTTCTTTCTTTCTTTCTTTCAGGTTGAACCCAGGGCCTCACACATACTTTGCAAGTGTTCTGCCACTGGACTGCACCACCCAGTCCATTTTTTATTTTTAATTTTATGTCAGGGTCTAAGTTACACAGGCTGCCTCTGGTCTTGAACTCACAATCCTGTCTCTACCTCCCAAGTTGCTGGGATTACAAGCATGAACCCTGAGCCCAGCTAATAATGTGGATTTCAATGTGTAATGTAAAAATCAACTTCTGTGACTTAATAAACTTCAACCTCAAGTACTAGAATGATTAAAACATTGAGCTTCAAATTTCAGCTTAATTTCTTACTAGCTATGTAATCTTGAGCAATTTACTTAAATCTTCCAAATCTCAATTTCTTCAAAAAAGGACTAAAAACAGTACTTACTTCTCAGAGTTGTAAGAAATGGCAATATTCCTCCCTTCCTGGGCAGCTATTAAGTGCTCAATAAATGCTTGTCCTATTATTATTGTTCTTATGATTCATATAATTATTACTCATATTATATTATTATTCATATTATTATTATTTATATTATAATCTCTCTTCTACTGGTTATTTGTTCTTCCTTTCCTAGAAACAATTTTTAAGTTAATGAAAAATAATTATTATTATTTAATTTTTTAGTTTTTGAGATCGAGTGTCTCTATGTAGCATAGGCTGGCCTTGAGCTCAGGATCCTCCTACCTCAGCTTCACAGGAATGTGCCACCACACCCAGCTGAGGTTATTTTTTAAATGTGATCTTGGCTCAAAGTTTTTGTAGACCATATGATAAGGAACGCTATCAACACAGTATTTAATCTTCCACACCATATGAATACAGATGTGTCTCAGTGTGAGAAATCTTTAGGAAACAAAATGTCTAGATCCAGTGACCAAATATTTAATGAGCACCAGCTTTGTGCCAGGCAGTGTTCTAAGGGTCAGGAATGTACCAGTGAACAAGATAGACAAAAATTCCTGCCTCCCTAAAGTTGATATTCCAGTATCTAGGATTTATAAACTTTTAAAAGTTTCAACCTGGTGGTGCATGTCTGTAATTCCAGCACTTGGAAGGCTGAGGCAAGAGGATGGAAAACTTCAAGGTCAGCCTGGGCTACATAGCAAGACCCTGCCACAAACAAACAAACAAAAACCAAAACACACACAAAAAAATTGGGGAATTTTTTGAAAAGGGATGTCTTCTAAATGACTATATACTGTGTTTAAAAAGTGAAACAATTTATAAACATTAAATGTATTCTAACATTTAATAAATATATTCACATTAATAAATATACGAGCACTCTACAGACTTATTTATCACATAAAGCAAGTTCATCTGTAGTAAAAGAGCACCTCTACAATAGGCTTAAAGTGTACCCAGCAAGAATCTGATAACCATAGTTAAGTTACAGCTTTCATTCTTTAAGAGATTATTTATTCTATGAGACACTTCCTTCCTGCAACTTTCTTCATTCTAATAGAGAAAGCTAATAGGGCTAAAAATTGCCTTTTGAGGCAAAACAATGGGGGCAGTAAAAAGATCAGTGATTATGAGGTTTAGGGGAGGGGAAATGAATAGGTGGAACACAGAATTTTTAGGGTAGTGAAAACTACTCTATGTGATAATATTATGATGGATATACATCATTATTCATTTGCCCAATCCCTTAGAATGTAGGACAGACACCAAGAGTGAACCCTAAGGTCAACTATGGACTTCAGATGATAACGGTGAGCCGATATAGGCTCATCAATTGTCACAAATGTCCACTTTGCTGTAGCATGTTGCTAAAGAGGGTGGTTAAGCATATGTGGGGGCAGGGGTTATATGGAGTATCTCCTTAAAACTGCTTTAAACAATAAAGTGTTTTTAAAAATTGCCCTTCCATCTTTCTGTCCTTAAACTCCCAGGTCTGAAATATGATGTAGGGAGAAAAGAAATGCTGAGGTAAGAATGTGGAGTAAAATGTAAAGAAAGGAGGGAGGGTTCTCTTAGCTTCAGAATTCCTCAAAGTCAATATGAATATGCTAATTCAATTATATTATTTCTCAGAATCTAGATAATGTTTTATGAAATTGTTGGTCCCAACTCATTAGTAAAACCATGAAATCAATTACCATTTTTTTTCTTTTTACTAGAAAAGGGAAAGAAAAGAAAGAGAAAGAAAGAAGGAAAGAAAGAATGAAAGAAAGAAAGAAAGGAAGGAAGGAAGGAAGGAAGGAAGGAAGAAAGGAAAGGAAGAAGTAAAGAAGAAAAACATTGCACTTAGAAGGCTGAGGCAGGAGGAACACAAGTTCAAGGCCAGCCTGCAGTATACAGCAAGACCCTGTCTCAAAAAAACACCCCAAAAACAACAACAGCAAAAAAAACCAGCACTACAAACAGTGTGAATCTTGTTCTATGAAACTTGTTTCATTTATGTGTAGTTACACATATTTTATATAATGGGTCACAATATAAAATATATTTTTATCATGAATCATGGTTAAAGTGGTAAACACCACAGAACCTTCAGAAGGGGTTACTCATAGGTACAAGAGTGGGAGAATTAGCAGAGTTTTGTAAATCAAATAAAGATCAATATTAAAACTTTTCCAAAGGAGTAATCAGCTTAACTTTTTGTTGTTGTCAGTGACAGGGTCTCACCATGTTACCTGGCCTGGAACTCAATCCTCCTGCCTCAGCCTCCCAAGTGCTGGGATTCTAGGAGTGCACCATTGCTTAACTATTTGAAGGGAGAATCAGAAACATTGTAACCAAATACATTTGCTTTAAATTCAGAGAATTATTTAAAACAAACTTTAAAAAATTTTGTTCTCTAAAATGTTCCGCTTAGAAATAAAACAAAGGATATGCCAAGTTTATTTTCAGGTTCTATACTAAAAGTGGCTGGGAGTTAGCTCAGGTGGTAGAGCGCTGCGCTGCAGTCTCTGAGGTCCAGAGTTTAATTCCCAGCACTGCAAAAATAGGAGAAGGACCTGGCAGTGCACTCCCAAGGCAACCCCGAAACAGGCAGCCATTGAAAACCCTATGAGGGCCGCTATGAGTCGGATACCGACTCGATGGCACCTAACAGCAACACAGCAACATACTAAAAGTACTATCATTGCTATTAAGATTTAATAATCCAAGAAGCTCTGGAATTCTCTTAAATCCTGTCCCTTCCCTACATGAGCTGATCCTTCCTCCCTTTGTAAAATAACGTGAATATGCAGAGCAATGATTAGCCTGGTGGATAAACAAAATGAAACAAAAAATGTTCCTGCGTTAGCAGTTGATAAATTCAGGTTCCCATCCACAGGTTTCTTAATTCTAGGGCTGAAAATTATTTGCAGTGCCTTGTAAATATTATTTGAAATAAGAGCCCTTATATCAGGAAAGTCATTCTCTTAGGATATTAATTCACATCCTTTGAGTGTTATTTATTTACATGGCTTTAAAAGCAATTAAGACATTTAGGGAACATGTTAAACTACAGATTAATGTGCATTTTTCTCTTGGACTATCTATCATTCAAAGGTTTACCCCTACCCTTTTCCACCCAGGGAGATAAATGTTTCAGAACCAGAGAGGCATATTTCCTTTCTGTCTGGTTTCTTAGAATTCATTTAAACATGCTTATTGAAATTTCCTGTCATGTAATATTTTAGCAAGATTTCCTAAATATATACTGGTGGCAGACTGTAAATATTGCAAGACAAGATTGTTACCATGTTTTCTTCCTTAGGCAAACAATATCACACTCAAAATGCCCTATATAAACAACTCCAGTGGTAATTAAATGACATTAACATAATAAAAGAGTAGATACTGCTGTTTTCCTCTAAGTCTTTTAAATAAGTTGGAGTGAATATTCAAAAATTGTAAATGCTTTAGGAAATCAGGGCTCTTTGTAAGTTATCTCCACCGGTCTACAGGAGGACAAGAGGATTGCTTCCTTCCAAACTAAATATCACTTTCTGTAAACAACACTCAAGACAGATCACAAAGAAAACATTTTCCTCTTTAAACTATTGTATTTTTTAAAAATTTAAATTCCTAAGAAATACCAATGAGTTCCAGACTCTGAAGACTCCCACCGACATAAGATTCCATGGGCATTTTTAAGACAGATTTCCTATTTCTAAAAAGGAAAAATACATGTCAAAACTAAATGACTCCTGTTACACAGCTGTATAATCAGGACACTAACAACAACAAGCATAAAGTCATCTGAACTAATACTCAACGATTCATTCCTGTAGGTCTCTTGGCTACAGTTTAGTATAAAGTATTCTAGAAAAAAAAAAAAAAAAAAAAAAAAAAGAATAAACATCAGAGGCAGTTGCCACCATTTTAGCAGCTTTTTATAAGTGTGAGTGGTAAGAGGATCTGGGACAGAAATCTCACTCTTGTTACCCAAACTGTGCCAAAATAAGTGCATCTCTAGGGCCAGTTCATTGAATAGGCTAAAAATTGGCTAGAGATATTACAATCTTGACTTTGTCTTTAGCTGTTGTGTTTTTAATCTCCTTTGTTTCCAAGGAAAATAAACCCTTAAATATTGACTTTTAAAGCTACAACATTAGCTCCCACAAGAATTAAAGGCCTTGATGGAAGTTTTCTGTTTATATGTATCCACATGTTAAGTATATGAACTTAACAAGTTTAACCCTGAGAGCAAGTAAATTGTCTTTGTTTTAGAAGAGTTTCTTTCATTCTTCCTACAGTTGAAGCCACAGATTGGAATCATATAAGGCTTGAGTCACTTTTTAGTTGTGTTGCCATGAGCAAGTCGCTTAATTGAGCTGCTTACCAAAAACTGGGAAGATTTTCAGTATCTATTGATCAAGGCTTTTGGACAGCATGGAAAGAAATGGTAGCTCCAAGAAGACTGAGCATCAGGAAGCTTTACAAGAGGGGGAAATAGAGGAAGGGTAAGGGAAAATAGGATGCAGGAAAGTAAAGGGAAAAGGAGTAGGAGGGTGTGGGAGGGGGCACAGGAAAGAGGTGGGGACAGAGGAAAGGGGTGAGGGGAAAGAAACAGGAAAAATAGAGATGCATAATTGTAATCACTTTTTTTTATAAAGTATACCCTCAATGCCTGGTGAACACATGATCAAATAACCTTCCTGTACCCCATTATCTACTTTGTTCAACTTTCACCTGAGCAATTGACACCCCCTCCCAAAATAAATAAACAACAAAATCACATAGGCATGCTGACTAGGTTTTACATGAAATTCATGACCACAACTAACAACTAGATTTAAAATTAACAGAAAAAGTTTGTTTTTCCAGCATTGATTAATTCAGCTCCTCGATTACATAAGAAAGAATCTATGTACTTTCAATTTCTTTCCTTCTTTTTCCTCTGCCAGCCTCAGGGCCACAAAATGACAACTCCAAGTATGATATGCAGACACACTAATGTCTAGTGGAAGAGGGACTCTCTCTTCCCTGGAGATCTTTTTGTCAGCAAAGAAAATCTTTCACAGAAACCCCTGAACAATCTTCCCCTTCTGTCATATCCTCCAGATTGGCATCACTTGAACATGTCTTAATCAATCTTGGGCAAGGTCAATGAAACCATCATATCTGGATTAAATCAAGCAAGTTTCATCCTCTGGAACTGGAATGGGGCTCATTTCCATCAATATTCATTGCCATGGGGAAGACAGGAGATACCTCGAGAATTATATTAGCAGAAGAGAATTTTATTGGCAGAACACTACCAGCTTGTTTTATATTGGCAGAACACTACCAGCTTATACTAAAAAAGATGTAGACATTACCAATGAAGAGGTCTTCAGACTCCCTCCCTTCCTTCACTCAAACTTCTACAAGCAAGAAGCAGGCTAAAACAACTACTGCACCCAGCTACAAATGCATGCTATTTTCACAAGAAAGAAAGGATGGCTATGAGGGAGGAGACAAGAGCTAAAAAGGTAGAGTCAAGAGCCATGGAGAATTGTTCTCAGGCACGGAGCCCTAATCAACAAAATGCCAACCTATACCTAACTGGATTTCAGAATTGCTATGGGTCAGTCACACTTGTGTGGCTTCCCTATTCTCTCTTTTTGGAGTGTCCAAACAGCAGTTACCTTATGCTTGTCCTACCACTTCCATATGTTGAATACATATGGAAGAATATAACTTAGTCCACAAGTCTTCAGATTAAGAGGAACTTTACTCAAGGAGCTGTACTTATGAAACTATACCTGAGAAATATCATCTATACCTGAACTTGACTTATATGATGAAATTCTGAACTCTGGGATGATATTATAGATACTATAGAGGAATGAGACTTTTGGGAATCTTGGGAGAAAGTGAATACATTTCACATGTGGGAGTGACATAAATATAGGAGGCCAGAAGGTAGAATATTGTAGCTTGACTTCAGAATGTCCTCCAGGTATCCTCACCTTCTGTCATTTGCATTTTTCTTCCTTCCTTCCTTCCTTCCATCCATCCATCCTCTTCTTTCTTTCTTTCTTTCTTTTTTGTGGTACTGAGGATTGATCCCACAGACTTGTGCTAAGCAACCACTCTGCCACTGAGCTACATCCCTAAACCCTTTTATTTTATTTTTTGTGTTTTGAGACAGAGTCTCCCTAAGTTACACAGGTTTCTTCTGGCCTCAAACTTGTGATTCTCCTGCCCCTACCTCCCTAGGGGCTGGAATCACAGGCATGAGCAACCATGCCCAGCATACTTTTCTGATAACTTGTTTTGAAAGTCTCTCAGAATAGTCTTTAGGAAGCAATGAATACAGAATTTCCAGTTACTAATTATGATCTATTATTACATTACTCTAAAATGCAGCAGCATAAAATAACAAATACTTATTTTCTCATATTGCCTATGAGTGAGGAATTCAGAAAGGGCAGTGTGGCTGTTCTTGCTCAAGATCTCTCATGAGATTACAGACCAGCTGCCAACTAAGGCTGGATCTCAAGATAAAAAATAAAAAATGGGCTGGGGGCTCAGCTCAGTTGTGGAGCACTTGCAAAGAATGCATAAGGTCTAGGGTTCAACTCCCCAGTACTGTAAATACAGAAAGAAAGAAAGAAAGAAAGAGAGAGAGAGAGAGAGAGAGAGAGAGAGAGAGAGGAAGGAAAGGAGAAAAGAAAAAAGAAAAGAAAGAAAAGGAAGAAAGGAAGGAAGATAGAGAAAGAGATAGAGAGAGAAAGAAAGAAAGAAAACAGTATGAGGACTCCCTTTAAAAGAAAACAGCAAGCCTGGTTCCATGGCACAGGCCTCTAATCCCAGTAACTCAGGAGGCTGAGTTCAGAGGATCTTGAGGTTGAAACAAGAAGCAGCCTATGCAATTTAAGGAGACCTTGTCTCAAAATAAAAGTTAATAATAAGAAAGGAGGGGATGGGGGTATGGCTCATCAACCCCAGTATTAAAGAAAAGAAAGAAAGAAACTAGCTAGCACAATATGGTTAACACATATCTTCATCCCATATCAAACTCTACAGCAATAACTAGAAAATAAAAATTTGTTCTTTGTGCATCATCTTCCATAATTCAAATAATTCTTAATAATATTATAGAAACATTTCATCAGTATGATGCATTGAAAAGTTTAATTCAGTTGTAGGAGCTAGTGAAAAAGCTAGCGGGGAGAGGGAAGGGACAGAAGATGCAGATAAAAAGCAAAATGGTAGGGAAGGGGAGGGCAATGTAGTGGCTAAGAGCATGGGCTCTGAAGCCAAACTTCATAGGTTCAAATCCTGGCTAATTGACTTCCCTCAAATGTAAAGTGGGCATCATTACAGGTCCTCCCTCAGAAGACTGTTGTAAGGATTAAATAAATACATGTAAATTGCATGGGAGAGCACCTGGCACAGTACAAATACATAACAAATCATTTTCATCATCTAAGGGTGTGGGTGGGCTGGGATTTAGTTCAGTTGGTAGAGTGCTGTGCTGCAGTCTCTGAGGTCCAGAGTTCAATTCCCAGCACCGCAAAAATGGGAGAAGGGCCTGGCAATCCACTCCCAAGGCAATCCAGAAACAGCCATTGAAAACCCTATGAGGGTCGCTATGAGTTGGATACCGACTTGACGGCACCTAACAACAACAAAAACAACAACAAGGGTGTGGGTATATGGATGCATTTGGGGTCACAGGTCTTTGCTGATTGGATTTCCCTTCAGAAAATCTCACCAGCTTGGGAAGTGAAAGCAAGAAGATCTCAGGTTCAAGGCCAGAGGCAGTCTGTGTAACTCAGTGAGACCCTGTCCCAAGATAAAAACTAAAAAAGGGGCCTGGGGTGCATCTCAGTGGTAGAGTGCTTACAAAAGTATGCACAATACCCTGGGTTCGGCCGCTTGGTATTGGAAAAAAAAACAAAAAACAAACAAACAAACAAACAAAACTCTGCAAAGAGAAGCCCTCACCTAACTAGGAGAAAATTAAAATGATCATAAGTGGCAGCTATATTTATTTGTTTCCCCATCCATCAGCAGAAGTTCTGATGGGCAGCTTCAGAGTAAATGTTGTATATGTGTTAGAAGTTGTGTCTTCTCTGTATGAGGTAACGAAATAATTTATTATCCAAACTGGGACACTTTTGAGAATAAAATAGCCCTAGAAAAGATTACACTTGAAAACCAGGCTTAAACTGGAACTGTTCCAGACTAATAGGGATAAATGATTAGCCACTGTGACTATGAGACAAGTCACAGAGAGAGGTAATACAGATGTTTTTGGTTTGGTTGGTTTTAGTTTTGTTTTCCTTTTGTTTGCTTTTGTTTGTTTGTTTGTCTGTTTGAGACAGAGTCTTGATATGCAGCCCAGACTGGCCTGGAACTTGCTATGTAGCCCAGGCTGGCATTGAACTAGTGATCCTCTTGCCTCTGCCTCCCAAGTGCTGAATTACAGTTGTGCACTACCACATCTGGCCCAAATATATGTTTTAAGGAAATCAAACAATAATATTTTGCAACTATGCACACAAGGGAGAAATGGTATCTATTCTCCATAGAACACCTGAATACTGATGACTCCCATATCTTTTTTATAATCCTGACTTCCCTTGTCAGCTCTGTACTTGTTTCTGAGCTGTCCAAAATGATAATCATTAGCCACATGTGGTTATGTTGCTGCTGCTGCTGTTGTTGTTGTTGTTGTTGTTGTTGTTAGGTGCTATGAAGTTGGGTCTGGTGCACTTGAAATGTGTCTAGTTCAAAATGAGATGGCTATAATGTTAAAATATACATCATATTTCAAAGTCTTAGAAAAAAAATGAATGATATGAGTGTAGCACATACCTGTAATTGAAGCACTGGGGAGACTGAAGCAGCAGGATTTCAAATTTTAGGCCATCCTGAACTACAGAGTGAGATCCTGTCTCATGAAAACAAACAGAATAATTTTTTTAAATATAGAAATAAAAAAAGAAAAAAATGAATGGAAATTATTTCAATAAATGTATGTCAATTACATGCCAAAATGACAATAGTTTTAGGTATATTTAGTTAAATAAAATATATCATTAAAATCATTTCTATGTGTTTCACTTTGGTTTTTAAAATATGGCCATGAATCCCTGCATTCTGGCAGCAGAGGCAGGAATATGGCAAGTTCAAGGCCAACCTGCTCTACGTAGCCAAGTGCAGTGGCAACCACCTGTAATCCCAGTGATTTAGGAGGCAGAGGCAGTAGGATTTTGAGTTCAAGGCCAGAGGCAGGCTATGTAATTTAGTGAGACCCTGTATCAAGATAAAAAAAAATTTTTTTTAAGAACCTAGGGGTGCAGCTCAGAGTAAACGTCTTACAAAGTATGCATGAGGCCTTGGGCTCAGCCCCTCACTACCAAAATAATAGAAATAATAATAATAATAACAATAACAACAACAACAACAACAATAATAAACTGGGTGCTGTGGTGCATGCCTGTTATTCCAGTGACTGGGGAGGGTTGAGGTTGAGAAGGATCACAAATTAGAGGCCAGAGGCAGGCTGTGTAATGTAGTAAGACTGTCTCAAAAAAAAAAAGAAAAAAAGTGGGTCTGGGGTGTGGTTCAGTGGTAGAGCACTTGCTTTGTATGTGTGAGGCCAGGGGTTCAACCCCCGAGTACTACAAATAAATAAATAATAACAATAATAAAATAAATAAAACATGGCTACGAGGTACTTAAAAGTTAAAAGTACAAACAATGCTCACAATTGTAGCTTGTAGTATATTTCCTTTAGTCAACATTTCTGTATACTCTTATTGTTGGGTGCCTTGGAGTCGAATCCAACTCATAGGGATCCTATGTGCAGCAGAATGAAACATTAGCCAACACTGTGCCATACATACCATCTTTTCATGTTTGAGCCCATTGTTGCAGCTACTACGTTTTTTCTCATTTTGAGTCATGTCACATCAGCAAAAGGACTTTACTCCAGGGGCTTTATTCCATTCCCATTATAGTCAACTCTACTTTGAGGAGGCAACTTTTTCCTACTGGTTTCTTGAATGTTTTCCAGCATGGGGGCTCATTTTCTGGCACTATATTTCATAGTGCTTCTCTGATACTCATAGGGTTTTCAATGGCTAATTGTTTTGGGGGTGAGCTGCCATTTCCCTCTCTCTAGTTTGTTTTAGAGTAGAAGCTCAGCTGAAACTTATCCACTGTGGGCAGCCCTCTGATATCTGAAATACCAGTGGCATAGCTTTCAGCATCACAGCAACATGCAAGCCTCTACAGAACACGTGGGGGACTATACACCCTTATTTCCTACTAATTATCTCTACCCAGAAATTCCACCATAATTCAAATCCAGTATTATCACTACTCAGAAATTCCACCATAACTCAAATCCAGTATGTACAAAATTTAACTCATCATCTTCCTCTTTCAGTCCGTTCCTTGTATTGATGAGAGAGACATCCTTTCTCAGTCAGATCCTTTCCCTGTTCAAAATTCTACAATAGTCACTTTTAGGATAAAAATAATAACAACCTAAACCTTACTATGTCTATTTTCAAGGGCTTATAATGTCTACCTTTCTCACTCTTTACAACTGAAAACTCACAGATGGCTTTTCAATCAGAAAATAGGAAAAGATCTTGCAAAAACACATTTCACTAAAAAAAATTTTTTGGCCCTGGCCTGGTGGTACACACCTGTAATCCCAGCGAATCGGGAGGTGGAGGCTGGACAATTGCACGTTCGAGGACAGAGGCAGCCTTCATAATTTAGCAAGACCCTGTCTCAAGATAAAAAAAAAAATTTTTTTTAAACGGGTCTGGGGATGCAGCTCAGTGGTAAGAGCATTTGCAAAGAAGCTCAGAGGCCCTGGGCTCAGTCCCCCAGTACCCAAAGAAAAAAACATAAAACAGTTGGATGTGGTGGCACATATCCATAATCCCAGCACTCACGGAGGCTGAAGCAAGAAAATTACAAGATTAAGGCCAACTAAACAAACAAAAATTTTTAGAGTAATCCTTAACTATGTGTCAAACCCTAACCTAAGTGTTTTGGGTGTCCTTAACTCTTTCAATAATCTTATGAAGAAGATAGTATTATCCTTATTGTACAGATGAGGAAATGAGGCACAATAAATCTAAAGAACTTGCTCAAGGTCACAAAACTAGTAAAGGATTGAGATCAAAGTGTTTCTCAGGAATGGACTACAGTCCCATGGGACTGGAGCATGGGATGTAAGTGAACCTAAAAGGTAAGCTGGAGGGCTGCGAGTGTAGCTTGAGAGTAGAGGGTTTGCCCAGCACACATGAAGTCTTGGGTATGATCCCCATCATTGCCAAAAGATAAACAAACAAATGAACACATGTCAAGTTGGAGCTAGATCATGGCACACCTGGAATATCTTACTAAAGAATTTGGATTTTCTTCCACAATGAGGTAGAATCAGTTTTTTTGTTTTGTTTTGTTTTTGTTTTTTCAGTACTAGGGAATTGAACCCAGGGCCTCATGCATATTAGGCAAGTGGTCTACCACTAGGCTGCCCACCCAAGCCTCTTTCTAATTTTTTTTTTTTTTTGACAACATCTTGATAAATTGTGCAGGCTGCCTCTGGTTTAGAGCTCACAATCCTCCTGCCTCAGCCTCCCCAGTCACTGGGATTACAGGCATGTGCCACCCTGCCTGGCTTGGATCAAAGTTTTTTAATCAAGGAAGTCACTGGCATGCTCCAACTCACACACACACACACACACACACACACACACACACACACACACACGGTCTCACTATGTAGCCCAGTCTGGCCTCTAACTCAAGATCCTCTTCCCAAGTGCTGTGACTATAGATGTTTGCCACTATGCCTGTCTCCCATTGATATTTAAGGAGATAACTTGGGTAGTCATGTGAATAACTGAAAAACAAGAGACTAGACAGCATTCTCCCCCTCTGTGTTTATTCTCCCTTTCAATTAATGATGCTATCATTTCTTTCAGAAACAAAAATTTCATATATGGGAGTTACTGTGAACTCTCTCTCCCTTATAAAGCAGACATTTGGTTCTATTGATTTTACCTTCTGTCTCAATCCTCTCCAATTCATTCCCTCTTCTCCAGTCCCACTCCCAATAGTTTAAGTCACAACTACATCTCTTCTTCCTAACTAAAATACTATAACCCCCTTACTATCTCTAGTCTTTCATTCACTCCCATTTATCCTTCACATGCTCCCAAAGGATCACTCCAAAATGTTATTCTGACCATGCCAATCGTAGACTTAAAACCTTTTAGTGGCTTATCAACTTTGGGCTCTTTAGTCCAATATCCAGGAAATTTCATAATTCTACCCTTGTCCACCTGCTCCTATATCAACTACAGCCACTCCCTCATCTTGTTTCAGTCATACCAAATGGCACACTGTTCCTCCTGCCTTGCATACATCTGCAACTTGACTCATGCTCTGTTCTCTGCCTAGAACTCTGGTTCCTCTCTTTATCCACCTAACTGCTTCTCATTGGAGACAGCTCAAAGATTATTTCCTTTGGGAGACCTTCCTACACATTTCTTCTCCCTTGCAGAGTTAGTTATGCAGCGTGTAACATTCTATCGTGTGCATTTATAATTCAACACACTATAATTTAACTATGGATTTTCTTTTCTCTTCTTCTTTCTTTCTTTCTTTCTTTCTTTCTTTCTCTTTCTTCTTCTTTTTTTTTGAACCTAGGACATTGCCCATGCTAGGCAAGTGTTCTACCACTGAGCTACATGCTGTAGCAGCCCCTTTCTGATTTTTTATTTTGAGACAGGGTTTTACTAACTTGTGAAATCTGCCTCTAGCCTTGAACTCACAATCCTCGTGCTTTAGCCTGCGAAGTAGCTGGGATTATAGCCATGTGCTATAGCACCCAGCTGGCCTTTATTGAATAGGTATCTCATGAGAGTGGAATGGTGTCTTACTGATCTGCTCCTTCACCCATTATTTGAGCCCCACATCCCAGTTGCTTAGCTGGAGGCTAGGGATGCAACAGTGAACAAAACAGACAAAAACTCCTTGTGGAGTTAACTTTCTGAAAATGGTGCCTGAGTTCTTGTTTATACTCACGGTTCTTTTACCTAGCCTTTGAAGAATATAAGGTTAGAAATGTCACTGGGTCTCCCTGTCATTCTCTTCCTCCAACTCTTTTCCTTTAACTGTGTTCTCATTTAAATTTCTCTCAGGTATTTATTATATCCTGGAGTCTAAAAGGGGTCATACTGGACCTAGACAAAACTTGTAAGCAAGGTTCCATTTTTACACTCTTTCTTCCTCCATCCTTCTTTGGTTTCCTTGTCACACTTCTAGTGCTTATTTCCTTTAAGACCAAGTATCCTCTGGCTGTCCAGAAGTACCCTTAGGCATCCAACCTAGTATTATCTTTTCCCAAAGTATCTACATGTTCTAATGTACTTCTCTCTAAACTTCCTTCAATATCCTGAAGGCCAGAGGTCACTGGTCAGTGTTATCTTATGTTTCATTTGGTTTAGTTTCATTTTTTGAGACAGGGTCTGGCTGTGTAGCCCAGGCTGGCCTGGAACTAGCAGTCCTCCTGCCTCTGTCTCTGAGTGCTGCACCACCTCCCCCTTGTATTTATCCTTTGAATCGAAAAGCTTCACCCTTTTTGTTTCCAGCCCAGAGAGAAAGGCCCTTCTCAGTTCTCTTTCTCCCTCTGCCATAGTACCTGCACTTGGGAGCACTGATTGTTTTGCCTGGCTCCTTTGGGGAACTTGACTTTAATTCTTCTTTTCATCCCTAGCACTTTCCAGAGTCCACAACAGGTCAATGAAGTATTTATAAAAGAATAAATTATATATAATCCTCTCCTGAATTCATATGTGGGTATGCCTTCCATTAAAGAAGTTTCTACTTTACAGGGAGATTTCTATAAAGAGGCAACCAAAAATACCTACTTTGCGGCCAAGGAAAAAACAGTCCCTTCCTTTTTAAATGTGAGAAGAATGTAGATGTTGTGTTTCAATGTTCTTGATTGTGTCACAGCTGTATATTCACCTTTAGTACATGCCTTTTGCATTTTGTAAACTCAGTTTACCGTCTATGTGGATGGTGTTTCTGCAAGTTATACAGGTGGATCCTTTCTCTATGATGTGAGTGAGCCAGTGGTATGGACTTTTTCAGATTTTGCAGACAGAAAGGGAAGCCTGAGCTGAAACAGAGGCACCAATATGGTGGGGAGTAGGAAGAACAGGGAGTTCTGCACCGATACAAAATCAAAAACTTCCAAGGTCAGAGGTGTAAGAGATCTTCCATGTCATCCAGGTGCCGTGGGTCATGCATAAGTAGGAAATGGACCCAATGCTCCCTGCAGAGAATCCTTTCCCGGGACTGAATCTGCGCCCCTCCTCCTCTCCCCCCTACAAAGCGGAATCCCAGCGCTGTACACTTGCAGGCACGGTAGGCGCTGCTGCAAGAACCAGGCCTCCCTCCCCTTCCCGTTTCACAGAGCTCCGGAGATGTCAGAGATTCTTAACCAGGAGTTTACCAATCTGCCCGGTGAAGAACTGCCCCTGAGGTTAGGCGGGCGGGATGGGAGCAGGGATGTGGAGAATTCGATGTCCGAGCGACCTCCTTGGAGGAGTGGATGGAGTTAAATATAACCGTGCGAATGGAATGGTGCTAAAAATAAGGCAACAGCTGGCGGGTCCATCCATAGCCCTGTCCCGGGAAAGGCGGGGGCCTGAGTGGTCTAGTTGAGGGAAGGCAGTTCCCGGCCCAGGGGCAAGGAGGCCGTGGGGTCCGCAGCCTGGGCGCGAAGGCCCCTGGGGTACGCCAGATTACCCAAAGCCTGAAAGGCATCTTCCAGCGCGATTCCCAGGCATGGACTCGGGGTCGCCCAGCGGGCTCAGGGAGGCCTTTACGAAGGAGCGGGGCGCACTTGCCTGGACGTAAAGAGGTGAAAGGACTGGGTGGTGAGGTCCCGTCCGCCCCGCCGCCAGAGGGAGCCGAAGGGAGAGGAGAAGTGGACCCTCCAGGAGGCCCCTGCGTCATCCGAGATCGAAGTGTAGGGGACCCTGAGGCAAGCAGCCTCTGGAGTTTACCCGGCGGGTTGCGTAGCCCTTGCACTCACACCTTTCCACGAGTCCCTGCCCGCGCGCGCCCCAACGCCCGGCGCGCCCTCCATGGTCAGCGTCCCAACTATCAAGCCAACAATTGAAACGTTTCCAAAACGGGCTATTTATTTGCACCCAATAAATCGATCGGCGATGATTAAGAAATCGATGTGGCCTGGGTAGGCGAGTCGCTCGCGGAGAGGGAAAAGAGCTTTCGCCCTCCACCAAGCTGGGAGGCCGAGGGCGGGCAGGGGCCTGAGAGAGGCGTGTCCCGCCCGGGCCACACCCGAGGACCAGACACCTGGGCGTTCAAGTCCCAGCAGGCTGCGTTCCCTCCGGCTGCGAGGGGCGCGCGCCCGCCTCCAGCTTTCCTCTGCCCCTTTAGCCTTTCTTTCCTGCGTGTGGTGGAGGCTGTGGCCGCCAGCGGCCGCCGAGCTGCTCCGAGGCTTTTGTTGCTCCTTGGCCCGCTGAATGGGGATTTTGTAAAGCGGGACAGATAAAAATGAGCAGCATCATATTGTTTGACAGAATGATCCCGCATGATGAAGTGGCGGCTCCGAAGGGGGTGAAAATGGTGAATTCCTAAAAACCCAGCCCTCAGCTCCTCCGCGAGTTGCGGATAGCCTGGAGGGACTCGGCCGACAGCCGCCCCGCCGCATCTCACCAGACAGCGTCAGAAAGACTCGAGTCTTTCAATGCCAAGTCATTTTTAAGCCCCGATCCTGCCCAGGACCTTTCTCCCCGTGGTTGAAAAGAACAATTTTCGAGAGAAAGGCTCGTTTTGATTAAATCTGACATGCTGCTGATAACTCCATGCTAATGTGAAATAATTAACATAATAGCCATAATTAAAAGCACGCTAACAATGCCATAAATTTATCACACAATTTTACTAGCTTTCTGCCCCTAACTGCTCTCTCATCGTTAATTAAACGTGTTGCCTTTTACAGAATGGATGTTTATACATTTCCAATATAAATAAATTCAAAACCATCCTCTCTCTCCCTCTCCTTCTCTCTTCTCCTTTCCTTTTGGTCTCTCGCCATTTTCCAGGCACACCTTGGCATAGACTCTGAGTAGCAGACACTGAAAATAAATGAAGTTTTGAGATGCAAATCGAAACAAGAACATTAAATTAGCCCCCTTTTTCCCTTTGCCCAGCAGAGATGGGGGGGGGGGTTGAAAATCCCACCCACTGGGAAATGGAAATAATCTGGATAGGTTGGGATCCAAGGTATCACTTCAGCCCTTCCCACCTTCCTTGGTGGCAGCCATCCAGCCGAAAGGTTGATAATGGTCTCACAAATCTATGAAGATTAGTTGGGGCTGGGGTTTAACTGAGTTGGTGGAGTGCTGCTCTGCACTCTCTGAGGACCCGGGTTCGATCCCCAGCACCTCAAAAACGGGAGCAGGACGTGGCAATCCAGTCCTGAAACAGCCATTGAAAACCCTATGAGGGTTGCTGTAAGTCCAGCGGAATCAACAGCACCTGACAACAATGAAAATTGTCAAGAAGAAGCAGAGTTGTGTTTTGGGGTGGACCGAGGAAGGAGAGCAATTTCCCATACGGCTCCACCCACACTTTGTTTTCTCTGCAGAACAGGTAGCTGCCCTTGGGGGACAAGACACTCACTTCCCAGACCTGGTGCCATCCTCCCCGGATTGTGAGAAAACTGCATCTGAAGGCAGGAATGATGATTCTATCTCACATGGAGTCAATGACTTAGTGAAGCCATTGGCACAGTCTCAGACTTGAAGAGAAAGAGGGCACCTGGATCTGCTTGGGTGTGGCGAGGTGTAGGTGGGCCATTCTCTCCTCTAGCACTCTCTGACCGTGCCCCTCCTCCCATGTTGTCCACGTAAGAAACTAAATTGAGCTGTAATTAATTTCCCCCTTATCCATCATAAATTGTTCCATCCACACATCCCCGCTTCCAGGACGCACACACTAAATCTCCCCTCCCCTAGAGAGGTCTCAATTTCCTTCCTATCGATTCTGACTCCACTCTTTTGCATCCTGTTGCTAGAATCTAGGTCCCCTCGCCCATGGTCCAATCCAGGTGGCTTCCCCAGCCGGGTACTACATACTTTGTCTGCCCCAGGAGAAACCGAAGGAGTTTCATTCCACCCTCCTTTGCCTGAACCCTTTCAGACACGAGCAGGTGAGGCCACTGGCTGCCATCTTCCTCTGAAATCTCGCTGGGAAGTTTGCTTGCTGTGACCCAACTCCCACTCCTTATTGTGTTCGTGTGTGTGCTCGTTCTCCCTCCTCCCCCCTCCCCAAAACCCTTGGAGGCTCAGAGAATGTTTATCCACCCCCCATTTCTGTTCCCTTTATCACATTTGTCTTCCCCTAATGTCTCACTTTTGTCTCTCTTTTGTCTACTTTGCCTTCCATCTCTGTCCTAAAGTTCAGCGGTAACTTGTAAGCTTTTAATTGCAAACTAATTATGCCGCAAACATAATTTATTTAGCCCAGAGCGTAGCCGGCTTCTGGTAGGACCCTGCACTTCGCAGGGCTCAGGACTTAGTGTCGCCGGGTCGGCCTCCCGTGGCGAGGGCAATCCGAACCTTCCTGTCTCCCACCTGCGCCACGGCTTCACCTCCTTCCCGCCTTCACCTCCTTCCACCCCGGGGAGGTTGTGAGGGTACCATTGTCCACCAGGAGGAGGAAACCCGCAGCCAGTCCCCAAACTGAGAGCTGCGGCAGAAAAATCCGCTGCCTCCGCTGGAAATCGATATTAAGCGGTTAGGCCGGCGCGGGCGTGGGACGTCGGGGCAGCAGCCAGCGGGTCCTGCACGTCTCATCATTCAGCTAATCGAGTCGAAAAGTTTCTGTAAGGGCCGGACCCAGCATCAGATGGTAACACTGATTGAACAAGAGATTAGCACAATAGATCTCTAACCGAGGGGAAGCGTTGCTTTTCACGCTACGCACCGTAATTAATGGTATGAATCAATTAATTTGACTTTTATTGTGTCGAAGGAAAAAGGCGCAACAAATGGAACCGGCAGCTGGGAGTTGTTCACCACCCCCCTTCCCCAGGGAAGTTGCAAGGAGGCACACGGGAATGGACGGCTCAGACCAGGCCTTGGCGGAGGGAGGGTGAGAGGCAGCCATCAGGGCCGTGGAGGAAGTCCCGAGAGCCAGCTTGACAAGCGGTGGAATCGAAATTAGGTTCATTTGGAGACTACTTCAGGATGACCGGCGAGGGCAGCCCGGGAGCTGCTGTTTTCTCAAGCTCATACAAAAGCACGCGTCCTTTACGACCCAGCCCCAAGGTTGCAGTGGGGCCCTCGCTGCACCCACGCCTGCCTCTAGGGCTGGACAACCCAAATGGAGCAAAAGGAGTTTCTAAATTTGTAAATTTCAGCTCCTTTTTCTTTTCCTTCCGACCTTCCTTTGAGTTGCTCGGACAGTTGTAACTGCGACCTCTGTAGCCTGGGGTGATGGGCAGCCAGCTCGAAGCTCCGGTCGGTTTCGCAGGAGGCTGTCCAGACAGCATGGTAAACGGTTCGGAGTCTGCGGGTCACAAAGCAGTGTAGTTGCAGAAACCATCTCAGAGATGTGTTTTAGGGTCAGGTGTAACCCCGAGATTATTTAGAAATAAAAGTCGTGGAGGTTTCGGGCTTCTCAGGATGGAGTCGCTGCCTCCACCCACTTTGTTCCCAGCCCCAGCCGGGAACATCCTGCCAAGTCGAGATCCAAAGGGCTAGTGTTATATCCAGGGGAACTGTCTAATGGGGATGAGAGTCAATCTGTGTGTTGCGATTCCTGTAATGAAGCAAGTTTACGGATTTTTAATTTTTATTTTATCTGTTGTGTTAAGGCAAGGAGGGGTCATGGGTGGGGAGACGGACTAGGCAATCAGTGACCCCACTGTCCATCTGCAATTAAATCAGGTTTCCAATGTCTTTTGTAAATATTACAGTAATTCTTTTCTCTCTGACCTCCTCCCCTCGTGCTCCTTCCTCCGACGAGGCTGGCCCTCTCCCCCACCTGCCCAGGCCTTCACCCGACAAACTACTCTTGGGTTCCCTGAGCCTGCCACACCCGGCAGTCGCTCGCGACGCTCAATGAAGAGGCCTAAATGTGAGAGGAAGGAGACGGCGCAACATGGATTCACTGAGTCAGGGGTACTGATTCCTCTTGGCGGTGAGGTTCATGAGCCCTAGCAACGCCGCGCACCCGAGGTCAGTTTGCGGTCCCTACCCCAGTTGGAACACCCGGCGTCTTTCCTACCATCACTGACTCGCCTTGCCAATGAAACTCCGTGAACACTGGCCACATCCTCGCCTCTTCCTCCACCCGCTCTGTCTCTGGTTTCCGCGGAAGTTAAATCTACGCTTTAAGAGAGAATCCACGTTAGTTAGCAGCAAAGGAGAACCCAGCCCGCCCGCTTCCAGGGCCCCGGCGGTTCCCTTGGAGGTAGCGCCCGCCGCCCAGGAATTCTCCACCCACTCCCCTCGCACAGTTTTTCAGCCGGCCCGGCCCGGGCGCGGCGTCTAATCTGGAGGCCCAAAACCTCTTCCCCGCTCCACTCGACTTACCCAGGCTGCTGCCAACACCGGCTCCTTCCCCAGCTTCTCATTTCCGACTTTTTTCATATGTTAAGTTGTTTAACACCTCCGGCAGCCAGTTGCGGGTTCTTTATTTATAGGTTCCCTGTTATTTTACGTCGTTTTTATTTCTCTCGGCAACTATTCTAATAGATTAATCGATAGCTATTTTCTGACCTTCGGGAACCCCAGCTGATGCTGTTGTGACCGCGCAGAAAAATATATGTAGAAAAGCACGCCCGCGTCAAGCCAGGAAAGCGAGGGCAAGACTTGAGTAGTTAGACTTGGGGGGAGGTGGAGACACCTCTCAGCAGGTGCCTTCCCCCAGACTGAGCACTGAGACTGGAGGGGGTCTGAAGTCTAACTAGCAAGAGGGAGCCGGGTGTGCCCTCCTTCCCCTTTAGAGCCAAAACAATCAAACAAAAACAAAAAACAAAACAGAGATTAAGTTTTTCCTCTTTAAAAATGAGATGGCAACCTTGCTCAGTATTGCAAGTCTCCATCTAAGGAATGTTAGCCAAGGGGGGAGGGGAGGAGGAAAGGATAGGGGGCGGAGAAGGCAGGGCGCCGGAGCCGCACGGTCCCGCGGACACTCCTAGGCCCACGCCCTCATTCACACCCACCCACCCGCGCTCACACCCTTCCTGGAACCCCTCGCGGGGCCCCAGCCTGGGCAGTGGTCTCCGGACAGGCTGAAGTGCCCTCGGGGCCCGCGGGATGCTGGCGCAGGGTGCCACGCGAAGTTGCGCGTCTCTGGTCCCTTTGTTGACAATTCCCTGAACCAACTTGAGTTTGGCCGGCTCCGCGGCGGCCCTGACGTCACGCCTGGTCACGTGGCCCCGCCTCCCGCTGGATCTTTAAGTAGAAAGTAATCTATCAGGCCAGTCCTTAAAACGGGACTTTCGACTACCCGGGCTTCGGCGTCCCTGACACCCCCCCCCCCCGCGTTGCCCCAGTCCGCGCCCTCTCCAGCTGCGCGGTTCCGGAGCCCCGCGCCCGCCTGGACCGCTCCTGCGCCCCACGCCCGGGCCAGAGGCCGAAGACGGCGGGCGAAGTGAGGGGCGCTGCGAGGAGACCTCTCCGGGGCCGCGAGCCTTGGCCAGCGCCTAGTGGGGAGCCGGGGACCGCAGGAGTTCGCGGGGCGGCTGCGGGGGGCGGACAGCAGCGCCCGCTCCGCGCGATGCCCGGCCTCCCCGTGTGAGACGCGCGGGGCGCGCCCCGAGCCGCCTGCGCCCCCTCCCTTCTCCCGGCCCCCGGTCTTTGGGGGGCACCCAAACCCCATCTCCCTGAGCTCCGCGGAACCCCCTATCGCCCCCCATCGCCCCCCGCTCCCTCCCCGCCTCCGCCACCAACCCCGAGGAGGGATGACCCTCTCCGGCGGCGGCAGCGCCAGCGACATGTCCGGCCAGACGGTGCTGACGGCCGAGGACGTGGACATCGATGTGGTGGGCGAGGGCGACGACGGGCTGGAGGAGAAGGACAGCGACGCGGGCTGCGACAGCCCCACGGGGCCGCCCGAGCTGCGCCTGGACGAGGCGGACGAGGGGCCGCCGGCGGCGCCCCATCTCGGGCAACCCCAGCCGGCGCATCAGCAGCCCCTGGCGCTGCCCAAGGAGGCAGCCGGGGCCGGGGCCGGGGCCGGGCCGGGCAGCGAGACGGGCGCGCCGGAGGCGGACGGCTGCAAGGGCGGCGAGGAGGGCGGCGCGGGCGGCGGCGGGCCCGGCGCGGGCAGCGGGCCGGCGGGCGGCCTGGCCCCGAGCAAGCCCAAGAACAGCCTGGTGAAGCCGCCCTACTCCTACATCGCGCTCATCACCATGGCCATCCTGCAGAGCCCGCAGAAGAAGCTGACCCTGAGCGGCATCTGCGAGTTCATCAGCAACCGCTTCCCCTACTACCGGGAGAAGTTCCCCGCCTGGCAGAACAGCATCCGCCACAACCTCTCGCTCAACGACTGCTTCGTCAAGATCCCCCGCGAGCCGGGCAACCCGGGCAAGGGCAACTACTGGACCCTGGACCCGCAGTCCGAGGACATGTTCGACAACGGCAGCTTCCTGCGGCGCCGGAAGCGCTTCAAGCGCCACCAGCAGGAGCACCTGCGCGAGCAGACGGCGCTCATGATGCAGAGCTTCGGCGCCTACAGCCTGGCGGCGGCGGCGGGCGCCGCGGGACCCTACGGCCGCCCCTACGGCCTGCACCCCGCGGCCGCGGCCGGCGCCTACTCGCACCCGGCGGCGGCGGCGGCGGCGGCCGCGGCCGCGGCGCTCCAGTACCCGTACGCGCTGCCGCCAGTGGCGCCCGTGCTGCCGCCCGCCGTGCCCCTGCTGCCCTCGGGCGAGCTGGGCCGCAAAGCCGCCGCCTTCGGCTCGCAGCTCGGCCCCGGCCTGCAGCTCCAGCTCAACAGCCTGGGCGCCGCCGCGGCCGCCGCGGGCACGGCGGGCGCCGCGGGCTCTACGTCGCTCATCAAGTCGGAGCCCAGCGCGCGGCCGTCGTTCAGCATCGAGAACATCATCGGCGGGGGCCCGGCGGCGCCGGGGGCCTCGGCCGGGAGCGCAGGGGGCGCCGGCGGCACTGGGGGCGCCGGGGGCGGCGGCGCCCCGCAGTCCTTTCTGCGGCCGCCCGGCACCGTGCAGTCGGCGGCGCTCATGGCCACGCACCAGCCCCTGTCGCTGAGCCGGACGACTGCCACCATAGCGCCCATCCTGAGCGTGCCGCTGTCCGGACAGTTCCTGCAGCCCGCAGCCTCCGCCGCCGCCGCCGCCGCCGCCGCCGCCCAAGCCAAGTGGCCCGCGCAGTAGGGACGCGCGGGTGTCCGGGTGGCCGGGCCGGGCGGCGGCCGCGCTGCCAGGCTGAGCGCTCCGCCCTTGGTCTCGGTCCCCTGCCCAGTCCTGGACCCTGCGAATGTCCCATCTCCTCTCCCCCGACCCCCAACACCGACCTTCCGCGGCCTCCACTGCGTCGCGCACACCTAAGCTGGCAGAGCAAACTCAACGCGGGCCCGCCGGGAATAGCTTTCCGTACAGGTAAAATTGATAACCGAATTTCCAGAAATGCACCCCGACGGCACCTGCTGTCAGTACCGTGGGGGTGAGAGGGAAATTCTTTGTACATATTTGTATAAAAATTATTGACTTTCCTTTTGGGGTTTTTATTTTTTTAAGAAAAAAATTCAGTAGATTTAGAGCTCTGAACTTTCATTTTTTTGAAGGTTCACTCTCCGCAGTTTTATCCGAGAAAAGAATGTATAGAGACGCTGGGAGGTTTTAAATACGAAAATAATTTTCAAAAAGGCGAAGTGTCATTCTATTATAAAAGTCTGTTTATATATGGATGAATATATGGTATTCTAAATGTTATTCCATCGTGTTGTACACAGCTTTGTAAATAAATTTTTAAAATGCTCAGCCTAGTGTTTTATTTAGGTGTCTGAAGTGGCAAGATCCTAAAATGGAATTTACATTTTATCTTCCCCAGAAAATCAGGAGTTTCAAGTAATGATCTTTTCAAACTTTGCTAATAAGTAATTTGAATGTGAAAGCATTTTAATTGGAGAAAGGAGAGTATATCTAATTTAAATCGTATTAATATTTTTCCTTTAGCTTTCACATAAAGTCAAGATGTGGGCGATGATCTCGTTCATACCAAGCCATTAAATCTAAATGACTAGGCACTTCTGTAAAGTAAGCTGTCATTAAAAAAGAAAATCTAATTATAAACAACAGCAGTCTTTTAAATTTTTAGAGAAAGATCAGACTAGTATCTCCTACAATGCAAACTTCCCAAGAGTTCTTGGTCATTTTAATTATCCTTCAAAAGTAAGTAAAGTCCTACATCCTTCATTTTAGTATTTAAATCTTAGATTTTAAAAATTCCTTTTCATCCCTTAAAGGGAAGTGCTAAATAAACCAAATTGATATTTAAAATTTATGTAATAGCATTTTAAATTTTGCAGTGGAATGGTATTATCTATATTAACTGATGGATAATACATAGTTTTATTCTTTCATACTATTTTCAAGTAAGATAGCTCTTTTCCATGGCAATAATCAATCCATATCACAATTGGATTTCTGAGGGATTCCTGTGGATACTTCCCTGCCTTCCCAACCCAAGCATTTCTGAAGGCCAAGGAATTACCATTAGTACCCTTTTAAAAACAGGTGCACATCATCCCCCCCACCAACTTTTTTTTTTTTTTTTTAACTTTAGTGTGAAATGCAAGATCGTAAGGCAGGATTGGGGAATGGCCTCGTAGATTATTTTTAATATACATTTCAACTGCTTCAACCTTTTAAAAAATAAGTGTTAAAGTAAAAATGAAATGCCTTGACGTGCAAGGCCAGTTCAGCCATCACCAGCATATCCTCAAACGGCATCAATTCTAATTATTTTGTAATTAATTTAGTTGTTAGAATTACTTATGCCGAATCGCTTTTTAAAAGTGGAGCAGATACCGGCACTGTCAACTCGGCCTTGTGTGCGTCCTGGCCAGTCTCTGACGCTGATGTCCACCTCTCCCTGGTGGTGATATCTCCTCGCCACAGATCGGAGCCTCATTTCTCCGAGGCCGGCATGGGCTAGAGTGTCTCTTCGAAAGGCACTTATTGCAAATACCAAATCTGTTTTCCTGGTAAATGGTAAACATTATGGTGTCCTGAGTAAACATTCCTTCAGGGTCCTAAAATAAAACCGGCTGCTGGGGTTGAGATAGTTTAACTTGATAAACAAGAACCCGATAATCAACCACCACCAGAGGAGCAGCAGTAACCTTCACCGAGAAGAGACTGCACCCCATGGCCTTCGGGCGGGTCCCTTCTAATCTCCTTTTACAAGGAAAACTAAACGGATCTAAATTTGTTTGTGTGTTGCAGCTATAAAAGTAACAAGTTGTTTCACAGTTGTGTCTGGCTAATCGGTTTTTACACAAACAGCAAATGGTACATGATTTGTGCAAACACATAGAGGTTATTTCTAAATTTAGCTAACACCCCTGGGAAAAGGGAAAGGCAGGGCTTCTTGAATTCACTTTTAGCCTCAAGAAGCTGCTGATCCAAGGCTTCTAAATGACATTGGATAACAGGGGCCTCATTCCATCCCTGATCCTTTGTTACTTATAAAATTACTCGCTCATATTTCCGCGCATAGCAGCAATACCGGCCGAGCCTGAGCCCGCAGCGTGACACTCAGCCACAAGCTGCCGCTTGAGATCCGCAGGGCTTTTTCCAGCGATGCATTAGGCCTCGGGCGTAGAGAAGAGATCCGCCGGCAACTTTCCTTCCTGCCACTCTCACTCTTGAACTGCAGCGGGAGATGGTCCTTCCCCCTTATATCTTGGAGGGTAGGAGACCCTCATACCCTGACTTACAACCAGCCAGCGGTAAAGTTCAGGCAGATGCCAAGAAGATAGGCCTAGATTTAACGCCCTGAAAAGCTCTTGCGGGTTTTAGTTTTTTAAACTGCGAAGGTTTGGAGTAGAAAAGAAAATGCAAATATCATAGATAATGAACGCAAGCACTTAGTGGTGGGAGTGGCGGGGACTTGAAAAGCACGTTTGTAGTTATCGAACCAACGCATGCACCTGCGACAAAAGGCACTGAAATCCGCTCTCATATTTGAGATTTAAAGGCAAAGCGACTGATGTCCTCTTTTTATTTCACTTAAGAAAAGAAACGAAAGGAAAAGGGGGGATTTATTTGCCATAAAAGGAGGAAGGAGGTTGATTTCTATGGGAAGGATCTAGTTTTCCGCTACGCACGAATTTAAACATTTCCCCACTTTCTCCGGCACTGATTCCTAGAAAAATTAATCCACACTCGATGCTTGTGGCAGCTAGAATATCCTCAGGATGGAGTTCCTGAGTGGGGCTCCGCACCCATGCCCTTTGGGGAATGGAGGGTGGATCTGGAGTTCCAGGGAAATCAGAACCAAGGGTAGAGCAAGATAGGGCTGAGCAGGGCTCTCACTGCGATGGCTGATGTGGCCTGTAGGGGGCGACGAGCAGATGGAAAACTTCCCGGTTTGTTCCGGAGGGTCCAGTCCCAATCCCCAAGGCCTCTCCTTCCCTCCCAGGCTCTGAGCCCCCGACACCTTTGCTCATCTTCAAGTCTCAGGACTCCCAGGTCAAATCTTGGAGAAGCTGTCTTGACCTGTGTCCTGGAAGGAACAACGTCCCGAGGGGAGTTTGTCCTAAGGATTGGGAAGCAATAAAGTTTTGTGATGAGGAAACATTGGTTTGGAAACAATTAAGAGTTATATTTGGGATTATTTTGGATGGGTTATAGAAAGAGTCTTGGTCACGACTGGTAGGAGCGTGTGCGTCTGGGCCTTTTAAAGTGGGTCTCTTGAGAAACTGTCCTGAAGAGAATGTGATCTGAAAGAAAGCCAGTTCCAGAGCCACGTGTCCATGCAACTCCACCTGTGTCCGTGACGGTGCAAACTGCAGCAAAAAAGTAGCGGGGCTGTGTGGGGGGAGATGTTGCTATTTCATGAGAGAGGATGACAGGAAGCAGTGGCATGAGAGAGGCCTTGCAGAAGGCGTCCCAACCAGAGATCAGGCATTTTCTAGGACCTTGGACAAGTGGCATGGTTTTTAAAAATCTCTCCATTTCCTTGATTCTACGTGAGAATCACGTCGCTTGGGCTTGCAGCAATTAGGTGAGTCACTGTCGGTGAAAAGTGTTTTCCAAACTGTGAAGTACTGAATACATGCGAAGAGTTTTTCAGGTCTTTAAATTTTTTTAATGGTCTCTGGACAGAGAAACAACTTTGTTCTAGACACTGATAGTATTTTGCCTTGGTTTTGAACGACTCGATTTTACGTGCAAAGAATGACTTTTTCAAAGAGGAGTCACAGAACCTATCCCGGCCCCTGGCTTCCTGGAAGGATAGAGCAAACTGCGAGGCAGCTCAGAAGGGGCTTTTCAAACGTGGAGCTTCCTCCAGGTCTTGAATCCTCCTTCGACCACGCCCTGAGCGGGAGGTGAAGCTTCACCCACCCACTCTCGCGCCGGCAACAGTGTTCCGGAGGTCCGCCTCTCCAGAGGACCGCTCTACTTTGCTGTTTGCCCCTTAGCATCCACTAAGCGAGTCAAATCGGAAACCTGAACCCACCGTTGACAGACGCCCATTAGCGCAAGAGGCCACCTCAGAGGTGAATTAAAGGTAACCAGATTTCAAAACCGCTGAAAAGATCACCCTCCCTCCAACAGTTGGTAGAGTTACACCCAGAGCCAACTTCTCTTCTCCACCACCCTCTCTCCTAGTGCTCTTAGGAATGCACAAGCCATTCTTTGCTCTCCGGGGCAAAACCAGCCAAGCAGGGCGGTGCACAGAACAAAATTTGAAAAGAAATGTTTCCAAATCAGCCAGGCTGCCCTAAGAAAGCCCAGTGGTCTGATTTTTATTTCCCAAGCGGGTGCCTTAAGTCAGTACTTTTCTAAATTATCCTAAATAATTAAATTTTCTAAAAAATTCAATCAGTCCTTTCCACTATTTTAATGTAAAACTTGTACCAAAAGCCCCCCTTTCCCAGAGGACTTTGTGCTCATGCACACAGCTCTGTCTTGCAGATCTTCCGATGCTGACTTTCGGAAGCATCTTCAGAAAACCATGGCCTCCTGCGCCATGACTTGCCCAAGGCCACCCAGCAGCCCAAGTGTGAGCCGTGGAAGTACTCACGGGAGGGAAAGGTCTCATTACTACCCTGAAGGGATGGGCCACGAGAGGAAAGGAAGATGGCTAACTCTGGGGCAAAGAAGGTTGGGGAGGCTGGAGAGGAGCAAAGGCTAACGGAAGAGCCGGGTCGGGCGGGACTCAGCTCCGGGAAGGATGCAGTCCTCGATCCTGCGGCCTTCCCTCCACACACTTTGCCCGTGCGTCCCCAATCTGCCCGCGCCTCTAGCACGGCGCTGGGCGGTTCTGCGGGGACCGACAGCCCCACTTCCTTCCAGCCTCAAGAGATTTGGGAGAGAAGCATGAAGGCGGGAACCGCAGGCCCAAAGCTTCCTTCACCCGGTGGGCCAGCAGCCCAGCCACCCTGCGGCAGGGTCGGGGAGTGTGTCCCTACCCGCTCCCCAACCCCCTCCCCACGCCAGGGTCATCCCCGCACCATCCTCCATCCTCGAGGGCTCGGCCTGTAGGACTCCAGCTCCCCTTGCCTGGAGGTGGATTTGGGAGAAGGGCACTCGAGTTTATTAGAGAGCAAACCCAGCGGTAAAAGGCACTGGCTGCAGAGGTGAGCGTGCTGCGTGCAGGACACGCGACGGGGACACGCGACGGGGACACGCGACGGGGACTCGCTGCGGGGCCCTGTCCCGCGGCGCCCCGGCTGCGCTCCCGAGGGAGACTCCCAATGGGAAATGAATCCTCGTCCAGTTAACCTGGGGGCGGGGCAGGCTGAGATGTCTCAGCCTGGGATCTCAGGGGAGCAGGGAGTAAGTTTAGGACTCTAGACCACACGCAGCCCGCGTGTGGACTCCGGGCGGGGGACCTGAGCGTGGAGGGGAACAAGCGAGAGTGTCCCCCAGCCCTGGCCTGCTTGCCCTGCTGCAGAGTTAGTCTCTCTGTCACCCTGACCTCCACCGCTCCAGCCTATGAGGACTGGGCATTTGGAATGGGGTCTGGCGACAGGAGCTGCAGTGCAGGCCTTACTGAAGAGGAGTTTTGGTTCCTTTCTTTCCCTAGATTCCTGTTAGTCTCCTCTCAACAGATGGTAAGCAAGACTCAGTTCTCTCCAAAAGAACACATTTTTGCCTGTTACCCTTTTCTGCAAGGGGCATATGTCCATATTCTTTGGAAGCTCTGCTATCAGCTTTAGAGCCATCGCAACCCCAAAATTTTCTCTTTGCTCTTAAGCTCCACCTGGAAGGCAGTACCTCCTCCGGGAAGCCTTCCTAAACCTTCCAAGCCACTTTTAGCTGTTTCTTTAGAGCCCACCATTCCAACTATTGAACCATTGTCATTATCAATGCTCTGTGATTTCCTGAGGAGTTCCTTACTGCCTAACATTGCTGAGCACAGAAGGGACGACCCAGATTATTTGTCTGATAAATGACAACCTTGGACCTTGGGATGGAGATGGGAAATCTTGAACACTGTTAATTGATCAAATCAGGTCTGTATTAAGAATTTGCGGGACTGTTTTCTTCCCATTCCTTTTCTTCAGTTCCCTTCTTTATAACAAATGCCTTTATAAACAATCTGTTAATTTTTTAAATGGATGAATTTAAAAAGCATTTATTAGAGACCTAAAAAGTTTAAGACATGTCAACTGCTCAAAAGTAACTGGATTTTTTTTGGGCATGTTTTCTCTGCCATTGTGAAATAAGTTGAAAATTTCTCCCTGCCTGAAATACCAGCAGCTAGGTCCACCTCTCATTTCATAGGGAACCTTCTCTAACACACCTGTTTTCATCCAGTCTCTGCTTCAGTTTTCCCAGTGAAAAAGGAACCATTACCTCACAAAACAATCTGTTGTGTTTAGGGGTACCTTTATTTGTTAAGGAATCTTTCTTTTGTAGAACTCTTTTATTGCCTTAGAAAGAAAAATGGATTTGAGAGTCATTTGCTCGGGTTTTCCTATTAAAAATGGTCATAGTACCATATCTTGGGTTCTTTCTCTAAAAACACAAAGAACTCACTGTGGTTTGACATCTGTATTGGAACTACTGTTTGGGGGAAAATCTGTTCAAAGGTAGTCCATGGACCTTGCTCTGGCACTTGCTTGGACAGCCTTAGTTATTTACTACCTCACCTAGGGTTGGGATCTGACTATACTGATGAGAAAAGTCTTGTGGAATGGTTGCTAGAATTTTGTGGTTTGTTGGTTGGTTAGTTTTTCTAGTCAAATAGCTCTGGCTGGCTTGGAACTCAACTAGGTACACTAAGCTGGCATTGAACTTGTGGTGATTCTCTTGCCTCTGCCTCCTGAGTGCTGGGATTACAGGCTTGCACAACCATGCCCAACACAAAAAAGAATTTTTAAAAAGTTAAATGAATCATTTAATTTCTTCTTATATCCCTGGGCATAAAAGTTGTTTCTTACCTATCAGTCATCTAAGCCGTTTAACATATAAAACTAGAGACTTAGATATCTTTCTCTGAAATATAATTGTGTAGGTTTCACTATTTAATCTAGAAGAAAAATCCCAGATTATTTGGCCATTGTCTTCTAATTGGGGTCAAGAAAATGTGCTCTTTTGTGTACTACATTTAATCCAGTTTTTGCAAATTTATATCCTACTTTGTGTGGTCTCCATTGATTTAGTCTGTATATAGCACTGTTAGTTTCTCTCTTTGTATTGTTACAGATTCCACCAGTAAACCATCTCTCAAATTCTGCCATCTTGCAAGTGTAAATGTTGGTTACAAGAGCAAGGTAGTATCAAGATCAGCACAAATTAATCACAACCACTGTGAAACATGTGCTTTATTGATGGTACTTCAACAGCACCACCTTTCCACATACATCAGGAATTATGACTTTATGATAAAGTTGCTCTTGTTGCTAGAGGGAATTGAATACAAGAGTTAATAGATTGGATTAAAAGACAAGACTAATTCCTAGCTCTAGTCCTGACACTGAATTTAGAAATATCTGATAGACTATATTTGCCCACATAAAGACTACTATTGAAGATTTAGCTGAGAGAGAGGAATTACAGTATAATAACTATCATTTGAGAATTTTAACTTTTTGAGTAACTGTTTAAAAATTTAGAGATTTTTTTTAAACCTTGATTTCCACTTTTGTCTTGATTTAAGATATCTGTCATTCTAAAATATCTGTCATTCAAACCTTCAGTAGTATGAAGACTTCTCTACTCTGATATTGATACTACATATTTTAGGGGGCTGAATCATCCCCCCCTCTACCACTACTCAGGAGGGCCCATGAATAACTTGAAGAAGCCGCATAGGACATTGTAAGCAAATCCACCTTCCACTTTGGGAACCATTACTCTGGTGCAGTTTTTTAATTTATAAACTTAATGGATTAAATTTTTTCAGTTGCTTTAAAATATGTTTACATTGACTGAGATGTGAGAGATAGCTATATAGTATTTTCCAAATTGTTTCCTTTACTAGGGAAGGTTTGTTATTTGAGACACAGAATGATGTTCTGGAAAAAGCTTTGTGTTTGACAGTTCTAGGGCTAAATCCTGGCTCTGCCATTTCCTTAGTTTTTATTTTATTTTGTTTTGTTTGGGTACTGGGGATCAAACCTGGGTACTTGTTCATGCTAGGCAATCACTCTCACTGATCCACATCCCCAGCCCTAGCATGTGTTCTTGGTCAAGGTTAATTAGCCTCTCTGAATCTCAGTTTTCTCATCTATAATATGGGGATCAAAATATGAAAATATACAATTGATATATATAAAGCACTAAATAAAGGTGACTTATTACTACACAGATTTGTTGATTTTATAGTGGTGGCATTTTCATGAGGCTACCTTTATTTTTTTTCTCTGATATATACCAAAGAGTTGTCACATTTCATATTTAAAAATGAAGTTGCTGAGACTACTGTCTCTTCCATCTGTTTGAGTTAGATATCATTTCCGTGTTCCCACAATTTAACAAATGTGAAACAATTTACTCCGTAGTACTGCTTGGTAAATCACTTTTTCACTTTCAGCGTATTTTTCAGTCTTGTGGATGAGAGGTCTTGACAACAGGCATTAAAGATATGATAGCACTTTCACAAGAACAAGGACATGCGCCTTATGTCTCTTTGCTGAGCTCTGGTCTGAGTGGACTAATTTTAACATTTTTCTAGATCTACAATAAAATTTCACTAGGGGAAGTCACGTGGACTGGATTAGATTAGGCCAATACCTAATTCTGATCTTGAAAACAATCACCTTGGTTAGTCTATCTGGCTAATGGGAGAATATGATGCTGTATAGTTAAAGGAAGATGAGGCAGAAGTCAGCTGATTTGAGTTTGCTGGGTAGTAGCTTTGATTAAGTCACTTGAAACTCTAAACCACAGATTATGATAATCTGGTTGAGACTCATTGCATGACTCTTTAGATTATAAAATTAAAACATCATTTAAAAAGTAAGACAGAAGGTGAAAAACCATTTAAATGTTAAGCTTCGAGCCAGGCATTACAGGCAGGTGGTACATGCCTGTAATCTCAGCACTCAGAAGGTTGAAGCAGAAGAATTTAAATTGGAGGCCAGCCTGGGCTACATAACAAGACTGAGGCAAGCCTAGACTACATAGTGAGACCCTGACTCAAAAAACCAAAATAAATAAATAAAATAAATGTGATGCTTCCCTGAATTCCATTCAACATGCATGAGAGGCAAGGAAGTGAAGCAAGAGTGGCATCAAGCTCCTGTTTCCCTAGTTAGTCTCAGTTCCCTTATGTCTGTACAGTGTGATCATCTTGCTTCCAAAAGTGGCATCTTCATCTGAAATGTACTGCCCTTATTTTTATGCATGGCCTCTAAATGCAAGTCAGCTATTCCATCTAGAGCTCAACCAGAGGAAGAACTGTCTATTAAATTAAGAGAGAGGTGCTATGTTTATATGCTGCAAGGCAAATTTAAAGGATTTTGTGGCTAATTTTTATTGTATTTGATTTTTACCATACATGTTACCTTAGAATCTAATTCCTGCACAAGATGCATTTTCCTTCATAATATCTGCCCTACCAGAGTTGTCCTGGGAATAAAATGGGATGATACATGATTAAGTGCTTGGCAGAATTCATGGTGCTATGAAACATAAAATGATTCTTTTTTCTGGACAGGATTTGGCTAGGAATCCATTCAAATGGCTCTGCTCTTATTTGTTTTCTGTTTTCAAACAGAAAGTAAATTGTCATGAAGAATAGAACCACCACCAGGATGATGATGATGATGATGATGATAATGATGATGAGGGTGACAAGAGCTAAGATTAATTAAACCCCACATGCCAGAAAATGTGCTTAGTGCTTTCAATGGATTATTCTCAATTAAAAGCTGCTTTGGGAGGAGTTTAGGAGTTTCTTCCTGGTAGATTTTTTATCCTCAAGATCTTCCTAGAGGGACCTCAGTCTTTAATGTTATATACATGTTCTGGAGGTGCTGGGATTTAGCTCAGTTGGTAGAGCACTGCTTTGCTGTCTCTGAGGTCCCAGGTTCGATTCCTAGCACTGCAAAAAAATGGGAGAAGGACATGGCAATCCACTCCCAAGGCAATCCCAAAAAAACTATCAGCCATTGAAAACCCTATGAGGGTCTCTATGAGTTAGACATACCTCGATGGCACCTAACAGCAACAACAACATGTTCTAGAAAATGTCCAAATTGCTGTGCGTCTAGCAAGTTTTTTTAAATTGTTATTCATTCATTTATTTTATTTTTTAAACACAATCCCACTATATATTGATTACAAGAAACACATGGTTTTATTTTATTTAAAGGAGTTTTTTGGGTTCATAATTTGTGGTTCTGGGGATTGAACCCATACATCCTAGGCAAGTGATCTACTACTGAGCTACATCCCCAGCTCTTATTTTATTTTTTGAGATAGGGTATTGCTATATAGCCCAGGTTGGCCCTGAACTAGCTAAGAGCCCAGGCTGGCCTCAAACTTAAGATCCTCCTGACTTCACCTCCTAAGTGCTGGGATGAGAGGCATGTACTACCACACATCTTGGGTTTTAAAAATTCCTTTTTTTTTTTTTTTTTTTTTTTGGTCCTGGGGGTTGAACCCAGGGCCTCAGGTTTGCATGCTTTGCAAGTTCTGGGCCACTGAGCTGCGCCCCCAGCCCATTTTTTAACTTTTTGAGACAGAGTCTTGCTAAATTACGCAGACTACCTCTGGTCTTGAACTTGCGATCCTCCTGCCTCCGCCTCCCAAGCTGCTGGGATTACAGGCATGCGCCACAGCGCCCGGCTGGTTTTAAAAATTCTTATAGAGCTAACTTGGAAGTACTGGGAGAGCAAATACGTGTTTCATAGGGAGGAACATGTTTCCATGGGGAGGAATTTTCATCAGAGGAACATGTGAGCTTTTTCCTTACTCCTGATTGACTCTCCCTCCTGAGTTACTTACCTGATTGGTGAGTTTGGAAGCAGATACAAGGTATTTGTAGATTTGACTAGTTCACTGACTACCAGCAAGTCCACTGGGTTGTATATCCTTCAATTTAGCTTTCAGCAGAAACATTTTTTAATTAGTCTCTGACTCCTGTGTCTACTTTTCAGTTGTTTCCAAATGTGGGTAGAAAAGAGAAGGGCTGTGAATTATCTGTGGAAAAGCCTAACAACAGGCAGCACAATGGTAAGGTCAAAATGTAGACATGGTATTGCCTGATTTAAATTTCTGGCTCAATTACTTATTAGGTGTGTTACTTTGTTCAAGTAACTTAAGCTTTCTGTGCCTTAGTTACTAAAATGAGGACAATGATAATATTTAATCCTCATGGAATTGGTGAAAGGATTAAATGGAATAATACATCTTATCTACAGCCATACCACCCTGAATGTGCCTCATCTTGTCTAAACTCAGAAGGTAACCACGGTTGAGCGTGGTTAGTACTTGGATGGGGAATAATACATGTAGAGTATTTGAGATATCTTGGGCATGTAATGAGAGTCCAAAAAATGTAAGCAATTATTATTATAGCAATACTAACAATTTAAGGGTATAATAAAAATATTTGCAAGTAATTTGCATTAGGCTTCTAACTTCCCTCCTTCAAGGTGCTGAATATTTGTGTTCCCCTCTCAAGTTATGTTGAGAGCCAGGCTTGGTGGCACACGCCTATAATCCCAGCACTCAGGAGGCTGAGGAAGGAAAAGCTGGGCCACATAGAAAGTTTGGGGCCAGCCTGGGCTACGTAGCAAGAAGACACTGTCTCTAAATAAATAAATAAATAAATTCATATATTGAATTCCTAATGCCCAAGTTGATGATATTAGGATGTAGAGGCTTTGTGAGGTGGTTAGGTCATGAGGCCAGAGAAATAGGATTAATGCGCTTTATTTGCCTGACTATACTAATCATTTCACTACTGTAAGTATTCAAAACAGCATGTTGTACACTTTAAATAAATAAAATAAAAATAAAATAGTCACACACAAAAAATAAGAGTTTAAAAAACAAACAAACAAAGACCCCAGAAAACTCTCTCACTCTTCTACCTTGTGCAGCTACAATGAGAAGACAGGTGGAAAAGAGGAAGCTGGTCCTCACCAGACCCTGAATCTGCAGGTGACATGGTGTCAGACTACTCAGTCTTTAGAATTGTGAGAAATTTCTGTGGTTGATAAGCTACCCAGTCTACGCTATTTGGTTGTAGCAGCCTGAAAGACTAAGATATCTTCTTTAAAAATGTTGATTTACTGATAATTAGCATAGGGGTCTTCTCTGTGCTAAATACACTGTAGTTTTAGTCTTTTCCTTCTTTTCTCTACTTGCCACACTCTACAGAAATGGGACTCACAATGACATTCTTTGGGACCATTTTAGGCTAGTCCACCACAGTTTGTCTTATTGCAGAATCCCACAGCCCTTTGTTTCTCCTACATAATTTAGGGGCCTGGGGTTTAGATGAGTTAGTAGAGTGCTGCTCTGTGCTCTCTGAGGCCCTGGGTTTGATCCCTAGCACTGCAAAAATGGGAGAAGGACAAGGTAATCTACTCTCACAGTAATCCTAAAACAATCAGCCACTGAAAACCCTATGAGGGTCACTGTGAGTTGGACCTGACTCTGTACCACCTAACAACAAGGACAATAACAACATGATTTTGTAGTTAAATGTGTGCTGTCCTGTGGATGGGGTGCTGGAGAAAAATAGAACCACTTGAGTTGCTCTTAGAGTGCAAATATGTTGCAGTAATATTTGTGGACAAATATTTTACAGTGGAAAATTTCAGACATAGAAAACATGAAAGAATTTTGTAACAGATGCCTGTATACTCATCATTCTATTATTAACACTGAATACACTTACTTTATCACATAATTGATCCATCTATCCTTTGAGCCATTTATCAATCATACTTTTCTCATGTACAGTATTACAAAGTAGAGTGTTGCAGTAATAGCTGCAGTTAATATTTTCAAATGCTAACCCCTTTGGGTCTTTTTATTTTTTCTTTCCTCTCTCTCTCTCTCTCTCTCTCTCTCTCTCTCTCTCTCTCTGTGGTGTTAGGGACACCACAGCCTCACACATGCTAAGCATCTACTCTGCCGCAGAGCTGCACCCATGACTACATTTTGATTCTTTTCTTGGAATTTCCTGTGACTGTCTATTCCTGAGAGGCAGAAGCAGAATAGTAAGAGTGGACTTGAAGTGTAACTGCCTCTGCTTGAAATCCAGCCATGCCTCCTGATAGTCTTGCGACCTATGTAACCTTATAGAGACTTAACATCCTGTTCTATAGCAAGAGGGTAGTACCAGTACCTATTTCATGTAGATATTGTGAGACTAAATGAGGTAGTGCATGTAAATTGCTGGCAACACTTGGAGGTAAACACACTTGTGCCACTAACTTGTACCAGGCATCTTCCTTCTTTCCTTTTCTTTCTTTCTTTCTCTCTTTCTTTCTTTCTTTCTTTCTTTCTTTCTTTCTTTCTTTCTTTCTTTCTTTCTTCTTTCTCTTTTTTTTACTCTTTCCTTCTTTCTTTCTTTTTTGTGGTACTTGGGGGTTGAACCCAAGGCCTTACACATACTTTGCAAGTACTCTACCCATGGGCTGCACCCCCAGCCCATTTTTTTTTTTTTTTTTTTTTTTTTTTG
>VMDO01019972.1:0-38528 GCA_007922755.1 Pedetes capensis
TTATGTAGACTGCCTCTAGTCTTGAACTCGTAATCCTCCTGCCTCTATCATCTGAGTCGCTGGGATTAAAGGTGTACAACACCACGCCCGGTTCACCACTTCTATATAACGTCACAAAGAGAAATCTGAAAATTAAAAGCTTAGTCAAATCAGTCCTATATATTATATGACTATTTTAAGAATATTCTAAACTGACCTTCTGTAGAATCTCTTTTCATATAAATAATTATTAAATTTTTTTTTAAAAATGAAATTGATTGATGCTTTTTTCCATATAGACATTGTCAGTAGTGTGTTTGCTTAGGATATGAGAAAAAATAACTTTCTAAACTACTTCAAATATCCTATAAGAAACCATGTAATGTCATATTTATTATTCACAGTGGCCTATGCCAGTATGACATTGCTTTCCTGAAAGTACCCCATAATAGTTGATGGAATAGTATTGAATCAATTCTCCAGTAAAATGATACTCTTAGGAGAGAACTAGTAGAAGTCTCAGTAATAATTACACAGACATTTCATATAGACAATTCATATAGAAGGGCCTCAATCTGTTGCATTTGATTTTTGATGTATTTACCTATAACTTTCAAATTAATGTGTGGTTCTGCTTGCACTAATGTATTCTAAATCAATCTAGAGCCATTGTTGCTAAAAAGTATTTTGATGCCATAGAAAGCAATGTAATAATCAACATTTTACTTTGAGTTATATTAATGTGAAGTTAATGGCACAATTAATACTCAAGAAATAAATAAGCGGTCATGAAATTATAAATAGATGGGCCTTAAAAATATATAGGGTTTTTCTATAAAATATATCTGCTTACATTGAAACTTCCTGGTCATAGGTACTAATAATCTGTGGAAAATATGTGCATATATGTAGAAACATATTAAAGAAAATGAAGTAAATATTTCTGGTTTTCCATGATTACTTACATCCATGCATCCCTGTTTATTTTCTCCGTAAAACAAAGAATTATTTTACTCAGAGTATTTTCCATTCTAAATGCATTTAGCAAAAATTAACTTTGTTCCTATAGGATGCAAAAATCCTGGGTTACAGCTGCAAAGCAACATAAATGTACAGACACTTATCAACCTAACCTACCAAACATCATAGAATTTTTTTTTTTTTGTACTGGGGTTTGAACCCAGGGCCTCGCGGTTGCATGCTCTGCAAGTGCTCTACCACTGAGTTGCACCCTTAGCCCATTTTTTTACTTTTCGAGACAAGGTCTCCCTAACGTTATGACTGCATTTAGTCTCTAATTTGCAATCCTCCTGCCTCTGCCTCCCGAGTTGCTGGATTACAGGCATGCACCAACTTGCCAGGCAAACATCATAGAACATTTTAAGCTATGAAAAGCTTGGGAAAAATCATCTAACAAAAAGCCTATTTTATAATAAACTGTTGAATATCTCATGTAATTTATTGAATATTATATTGAAAATGGAAAACAGAATTGTTATGTGGGCATGCTGTCTCACCATTGCAGGGCTGGAAAATCATTAAGTCAAATTAAAGGTGGAGGCTGACTGCATAAGACATAATGCTTGCCTCCTTCAAATCCTTCTTCCAGGGTTGGGGAGAAATAGGCACTTCCTTCTACAACATGGATTAGCAACCACCAGGTTGAAAAAGGAAACGTGTAACTTGGATCATCTTCTGTGTGAGTGTCCTAGGATGTCATAAAGTGCCACAAGCAGGATGTCTCATAAGCAAGAGACATGTATTGTCTCATAGTTCTGAAGGCCAGAGAGTTGAAGTCAACATGTTGGCAGAGTAGGTTTTATCTGAGGATTGTGAGGAAGAATTTGTTCTATCACTCTCTTAACTTTCTGTAGTTTGCTGGTAATCTTTGCCACCATTCTCATGTATGCTTCCATTTTCTTATAGCATTCCGCATGTGTGTCTTCAAATTCTATCACCCCCATGCATGTTTATCTCTGCGTCCAAATTTTTCCCTTTTAAAAAGGTCATCCTGGACTAAGATCCTTCCTAAAGATATCATTTTAACTTGATTACCTCTGTAAACATTCAATTTCTGAGAAAGGTCACATTTTGTTAGGATTTCAGCATAGATTTTGGAAGGAAAAAATTCACCCCAAAACATCTGCCTATATTTGGTTTGTATTTCATTTTGTGATTACAGTCGTGCTTGATAATGGCTGGTTAGTTCACACCTGAAAATAATCTGCGGACATGAGGAATGAAGGAAAATTCTATGAGTGAATGAACAGGCAATGCATGTTGTATTGTTGTTAGGTGCTGTTGAGTTGGATTTGACTCATAGCAACCTTATGGACAACAGAACAAAACATTCCCCAATTCTGTGCCAGGCACACAATCTTATTTATGTATAAACCCATTGTGGCAGAAACTGGGTTAATCCATCTAGTTCAGGGTTTTCCTTTCTTTCATTGACCAGCCACTCTCCCAAACATGATGTCCTTCTCCAGGGATTGCTCCCTCCTGACTGCATGTCCAAAATATGTAAAACACAGTCTAGCCATCTTTGCTCTCAAGGAGCACTCTGGTTGCACTTCTAGGACAGATCTGTTGGTTCTTTTGGCAGTCCAAGGTATATGCAATATTCATCTCCAGCACCATAATTCAAACATCAATTATTTTTTCTGTCTCACTTGATCAATGTCCAGCCTTCACAATCATATGATGGGACTGAAAATATCATGGCATAAGTCAGGCACACCTTCATCTTCAATGTGACATCATTAGTTTTCAATACTTTAAAGATATCTTTTGCTACAGCTTTTCTCAAAGCAATATTTCTTTTGATTTCTTGACTACTGGTTCCATGGGTGTTAACTGTAAAACCAAGTAAAGCAAATTCATAGACAACCTCAATCTTTTCTCCATTTATCATGAAGTTGCATACTGACCCAGTTGTAATGATTTTTGTTGATGTTGAGTCACAATCCATACTGAAGGCTATATTCTTTGATCATCATGAGTAAATATTTAAAATTCTCTTCGTTTTCCACAAGCAGAGCTGTGTCATCAGCATAACACAGGTGGGAAATGAGTTTTCCTCCATTCATGATGCAGTATTCTCCTTCATAAAGCCAGCTTCTCAGTTTATTTGCTCAACATAGCAATTGAAGAGATATGGTAAAAGGATACACCCCTGACATACATATTTCTTGACTTTAAGCAGTGTTTCCTTGTTCTGTTTGAATAACTGCCTCCTGGTACATGCACAGATTCTTCATGAGTACAATTAAGTGCTCTGGTATTCCTATTCTTTGCAATGTTATCCAAAATTTGTTATAATCCACACAGTCAAATGCCTTTGCATAGTCAACAAAACATAGACAGACATCTTTCTAATATTCTCTGCTTTCAGCTAAGACCCAACTGACATCAGCCATGATGTCCCTTGTTCCCCACCCTCTTCTGAATCTGGCTTGATTTTCTGGGAGTTCTCTATTTACTGTGGCAGTGGCTTTTGAATGATCTTTAGTAAAATTTTGCTTGCATGTGATATTAATGATATCATTCGATAGTTTCCATATTTGGTTGGATCCCTTTTCTTGTGAATAGGCACAAATATGGATCTCTTCCAGTCAGTTGGTCAGGTACCTGCCTTCCAAATGCCTCAAGATAAACAAGTTAGCACCTCCAGTGCTGCATCTGGTTGTTGAAACATATCTATCGGAATTCCATCAATTCCTGAAGCCTTATGTTTCACCAATTCCTTCAAGTCAGCTTCTACTTCATCCTTCCATACCATTGGTTCCTCATCACATGTAATCTCTTGAAATAGTCATCCACCAATTCTTTTTTTTATAATGATTCTGTGTACTCCTTCCATCTTCTTTTGATGTTTCCTGTATCATTTAATATTTTCCCTGTAGAATCTTTCATTATTACCACTTGAGGCTTGAAATTTTTCTTCAATTTCCTAAGCCTGAAAAAAAAGCGGTGTGTTTTCCCTTTTGGTTTACTATCTCCACCTCTGTGCACATGTCATTAATATATTTGATTTTGCCTTCTTGAGATGCCTCGTGAAATCTTCTGTTTAGTTCATTAACTTCATCACATCTTCCTTTTACTTTAGCTGCTCCATGTTCAAGGGCAAGTTTCAGAGTCTCTTTTGACATGTAATTTGGTCATTTCTTTTTTTTTTTTCCTGTCTTTTTAATTACCTTTTACTTTCCTCATGAATGGAATCTTTTATTTCATGCCACAACTCATGTTGTCTTCTATCATTTGTGTCTAATGCATTAAATCTTCTATTGAAGTGGTCTCTGAACTAAAGTGGGATATAATCAAGGCCACACTTTGTTTCTCATATATTTGTTTTACTTTTCTTCAGTTTCAGTTTGAACTTGCATATGAGCAGTTGGTGGTCTGATCCACAATCAACATATGATATTGTTTTGACTTTATATTGAACTTTTCCATCATCTCTTTCCAAAAATGTAGTCAATTAGGTCCCTGTATGTTCCATCTTATGAAATCCATGTGCATAGTCTCTGTTTATGTTGATGAAAAAATATATCTGCTATGAAATTGTCATTGCAATCTCCAACATCATTTTTGTCACCAAAGCCATATATTCTGACTACTGACTCTTCTTGTTTCCAACTTTTTCTCACTTATCAATAAAATGTCATGTGGCTTTGGATTAAGAATGGTTCTTATATTTTAAGGATAGCATGAAAGGTTCCTCATGGGAAATTGGAAGAATTGAGGGTTGTTTCCATCAAAGGCACAGAAAGGTGTGAGTTCTGGCCTAATTTTACTCCTGGCTAGTAGAAACCACAAAGTTGTTAAAGACATATGTCAGCATCAAGAAAAAGGAAAGAATAAAAATGATAGGAAATAAGTAGTGAGAGCATGGTAACTCTCTCAGCCTATGATTATCAAAGACATTTGATGTTGTTTTTCTTGTTAGGTGCCGTCGAGTCGAGTCCAACTCATAGCGACCCTATGTACAGCAGATTGAAACACTTCCCGATTCTGTACTAGGCAAACAATCTTATTTATGGTTAAGCCCATTGTTGCAGACAATATGTCAATCCATCTGGTGGAGGGTTTCCTCTTTTGCATTGACCTGCCACTCTCCCAAACATGATGTCCTTCTCCAGGGATTGATCTCTCCTGACTACATGTCCGAAATATGTAAGATGCAGTGTGGCCATTCTTGCTTCCAAGGAGCACTCTGGTTGCACTTCTTCTAGGACAAATTTCTTGGTTCTTTTGGCAGTCCATGGTATATTCAATAGACGTCTCCAGCACCACAATTCAAACGCATCAATTCTTTTTCTGTCTCTCTTGTTCAATGTCCAGCTTTCACAACCATATGATGCCACTGAAAATACCATGGCAGGAGTCAGACACACCTTCGTCTTCAATGTGACATCTTTGCTTTTCAATACTCTAAAGAGATCTTTTGCCACAGCTTTACCTAGAGCAATGCATCTTTTGATTTCTTGACTGCTGCTTCTGGGGGTGTTGACTACAGAGCCAAGCAAAGCAAAATCTTGGACAACCTCAATCTTTTCTCCATTTATTGTGAAGTTGTGTGCTGACCCAGTGGCAAGGATTTTTGTTTTGTTGATGTTTAATCATAACCCATATTGAAGGCTATGATCTTTGATCTTCATCAGTAAATGTTTTAATTCCTCTTCACTTTCAGCAAGCAGAGTTTTGTCATCTGCATAATGCAGGTTGTTAATGAGTCTTCCTCCAATCTTGATGCCACATTCTTCCTCATAAAGTCCAGCTTTTTGGATTATTTGCTCAGTGTATATATTGAAGAGATAGGATGAAAGAATACAGCCCTGACACACACCTTTCTCAACTTTAAACCACTCAGTGTTTCTTGGTTCTATTTGAACAACTGCCTCCTAGATCATGTACAGGTTTCTCATGAGCACAATTAGGTGTTCTGGTATTCCCATTTTCCGAAGTGTTATCCATAATTTGTTATGATCCACACAATCAAATACTTTGCATAGTCAATAAAACATAGATAGACATCTTTCTGATATTCTCTGCTTTCAGCTAACATCCACCTGACATCAGCAATGATGTCCCTAGTTCCCCACCCTCTTCTGAATCCCACTTGATTTTCTGGTAATTCCCTGTCTATGTATTGCTGCAGTCGCTTCTGAATGATCTTTAGTAGAATTTTGCTGGTGTATGACATTAATGATATTGTCTGATAGTTTGCACATTCAGTTGGATCCCCGTTTTTGGGAATAGGCACAAATATGGATCGTTTCCAGTCAGTTGGATCCCCGTTTTTGGGAATATCCACCTGATATCAGCAATGATGTCCCTGGTTCCCTGCCCTCTTCTGAATTCCGCTTGATTTAACAGTAATTCCTTGTCTATATACTGCTGCAGTTGCTTCTGAGTGACCTTTAGTAGAATTTTGCTGGTGTTTGATATTAATGATATTGTCTGATAGTTTGCACATTCAGTTGGATCCCCATTTTTGGGAATAGGCACAAATATGGATCTCTTCCAGTCAGTTGGCCAAGTAGCTGTTTTCCAAATCTGTTGGCATAAACATGTTAACACCTCCAGTGCTTCCTCTGTTTGTTAAAACATCTCTATTGGTATCCCATCGATTCCTGGAGACTTGTGTTTCACCAGTTCTTTCAAGGGAGCTTCCACTTCATCCTTCAACACCATTGGTTCCTCTTCATATACAACCTCTTGGAATGGTTGGTCATCTACCAATTCTTTCTTGTATAATGACTCTGTGTATTCTTCCCATCTTCTTTTGATGTTTCCTTCATCATTTAATATTTTCCCTTTAGAATCTTTCACTACTGCCACTCAAGGCTTGAATTTTTTCTTCACTTCCTTAAGCTTGAGAAACACAGAGCTTGTTCTTCCCTTTTGGTTTTCTGCCTCCAGCTCCTTGCACATGTCATTATAATATTTGTTTTTGTCTTCTCAAGCTGCCTTCTGAAATCTTCTGTTTAGATCCTTAACTTCATCATGTCTTCCTTTTGCTTTAGCTGCGTGATGTTCAAGGGCAAGTCCAGTGTCTCTTTTGACATGTAATTTGGTCTTTTCTTTTTTTGTCTTGTCTTTTTAAGAACTTTTTGCTGCCTTCTTGAATGATATCTTTTATGTCATGCCTCAACTCTTCTGGTCTCCTATCATTTGTGTCTAATGCATTAAACCTATTTTTGAGGTGGTCTCTGATCTCAGGTGAGATATACTCAAGGTCATACTGTGGCTCTCGTATACTTGTTCTAATTTTCTTCACCTTCACTTTGAACTTGCATATGAGAAGTTTATGGTCTGATCCACAGTCAGTACCTCATCTTCTTTTGACATTTTGTACAGAGCTTTTCCATCATGTCTTTCCACATATGTAGTCAATTTGATTCCTGTATGTTCCATCTGGTGAAGTCCATGTGTATAGTCTCCGTTTATGTTGTTGAAAAAATGAATTTGTAATGAAAAGGTCATTGTTCTGACAAAATTCTATCATGCAATCTCCAGCTTCATTTCTGTCACCAAGACCATATTTTCCAACTACTGAGCCTTCTTGTTTGTTTCCAACCTTTGCATTCCAGTTACCAGTGATTATCAGTATCTCTTGATTGCATGTTTGATCTATTTCAGATTGCAGAAGCTGATATAAGTCTTCTCTTTCATCATTTTGTGGCCTTAGTTGTGGGTGCATAAATTTGAATAATAGTCATTTTAAGTGGCCTTCCTTGTAGGCGTATGGATATTATTCTATCACTGACAACATTGTATTTCAGGACAGATCTTGAAATGCCTTTTTTGATGATGAATGCAACCCCATTTCTCTTTAGCTTATCATTCCCAGCATAGTAGACCATATGACTGTCTGACTCAAAATGGCCTTTGTCGGTCCATTTTAGCTCACTGATGCCTAGAATGTCAATGTTTATGCGCTCCATTTCTCTTTTAATGGTTTCTAATTTTCCTAGATTCATACTATGTACATTCCATGTTCTAATTATTAATGGATGTTTACAGTTATTTCTCCTCATTTTGATTCATGCCACATCAGTAAGTTGAGCACCCTGGGGCTTTACTCCATTTTCATCAACATGGTAGACTCTATTTGGAGGAGGCAACTCTTCCCCAGTAGTCTTTTGAGTGCCTTCCAACCTGGGGGGCTCATTTTCTGGCACTATATCTGACAGTATTTTTTTGCTATCCTTAGGGTTTTCCATGGCTAGTTGTTTCAGGAGTGGCTCTCCAGGTCCTACTCCCTAGTCTGTCTTAGTCTGGAAGCTCAGCTGAAAACCTGTCCACCCTGGGTAACCTTGCTCATGTCCGAGGTTACAGTGGCAGTGCTCTCAGCCTCATTGCAACATGCAAGCCCCCACAGTGTGGCAAACTGACAGACACTTGATGGGACGCCCATAAATGTGACTTTATATTTGCAGATTAGGACAAGAGGCAGAGAAAAAAATGCTCCCGTACAAAAATTAAGAGTAATCTACACCATTCCTTTGAATCTCTTTAATAGGGTATTATAAAAGATTTTATTAAAGCTTCAAAAAGCCAAGATGTCACATTGAAGGTGAAGCTGTGCCTGATTCATGTCATATTTTCAGTCATATCATATTCTTGAAAAAGCTTGACAATGAATAAGGGCGACAGGAAAAGAATTGAAAGTTTGAAGTACAGTGCTGGAGATGGATATTGACTATGCCATGGAGTGCCAAGAGAACCAACAGATCTCTCCTAGAAGCATAGATGACGATACTTTTTTTTATTTTTTAACATATTTTGGACATGTTTTCAGGATGGGCCAATCCCTGGATCAAAACACCATGTATGGGACAGTGGCAGATCAAAAAAAAAAAAAAAAAAAAAAAAAAAAAAAAAAAAAAAAAAAAAAAAAAAAAAAAAAAAAAAAAGGTAGACCTTCAACTAAACGGATTAACCCAGTGGCTACAACAGTGGGCTTAAAAACAAAAAAAGGTCCTGCGCATGGCACAGTTTTGGGAGGTGTTTTGTTTTGTTGTACATTTGTTCTCTATGAGTTGTTGTTGTTTTTGTTAGGTGCCATTGAGTCACATGTGACTTGTAGTGACCATCCTGGGGTTTTCAATGGCTCATTGTTTTGGGGTTGCCTTGGGAGTGGATTGCCACATCCTTCCTCCATTTTTGTGGTGCTGGGAATCGAGCCCATGTCCTCAGAGACTGCAGAACGGTGCTGGACCAACTCACCTAAATCCCAGCCCCTCTATGTGTTAGACTCTACTTAATTGCACCTAAAAACAATAACAATATTATTTTTCCACTTTAATATAGATTTTTTGTATGCTTATGCCGTAAAATGTTGTTTTTGTTATGCTTATATATGACTTTTAAGGATTTACTTTATTACCCTATAATATTTAGAAAAATAAGAACTAAGTATCAATAAGCACTTTTCTTTTTTGTTCTAATTTTTATTTAGATTACCGTTTTATTCCTTTCCTTTTTTATTGGAAATTTTAAATATACAACTTAATGTGTTTCATTCTAACATGCATTTCATTGTGACATTTTCATATATGCATTTCATTGTACATTGCAAAGATAACCTCCACCTTACCCTCTTGTGCACCTCTTCCCCCTTCTTCCACACTCTCACCAAAGGCCTGTCTTCCACATTGCATGTCTTATTGTGGGATTATTTTTCTATATACTCTTGAATCCCAATTATGTTTAAAGTCCAAGCTTTTTTCTGTAGTGATCTATCTTTTTTATTTTGTGTAGTATTACATGAACAATCTAGCACATTTGTATTATTACCATTCTTTGTTATCGTTGGTATTATTATAATTGCCCTAACTATTAAAGTTGGGCTGTTTACTTAGAGGACACCCTCTCTCCCATTCCTCTCTCCTCCTTCCTCCTCTCCCTCCTTTTTTCTCCCATCACCTGTTCCTTTTGCTTGATCCCTGCCTACTCCCTAAATTGTCCCTTCTCTGCTAAGTTGAATTTAGCTTTTTATTATGTTCCAATTTCTGTATAGCATTTTTCTTTCCTTTTAATTTTGATTCAGCTCTGACATATGAATGAGAACATGTGGTGTTTCTCTTTTTGGGCTTGTGTTCATTCACTTTGAATAATTTTCTCCAATTCCATCCATTTTGCTGCAAATGACATTCTTTCTTTTTACTTTTTCTTCTTTTTCTTCTTCTTCTTCTTCTTCTTCTTCTTCTTCTTCTTCTTCTTCTTCTTTGATTGCTGAGTCGTATTTCATTGTGTATATGTACCATAGTTTTTTATCCATTATTCTGTTGGTGAGCACTTTGGTTGATTCCATATCCTTGCTATTGTGAAATCCTTGCTGCATTGAACATGGGGATGTAGATGTCTCTGTGGTATGATGACTCATCTCCCTTTGGGTATATTCCCAGTAGTGTTATAGTTGGGTCATATGGTAGATCTATTTTTAGTTGTCTGAGGTACTTCCATATTGATTTCCAAAGTGGTTGGAATAATTTAGAGCTCCACCAGCAGTCTAAGAAGTTTCCTTTTTCTCCGCAACCTTGCCAGGATTTGTTGTTTCTTTTATTGATCTTGGCCATTCTTACTGGAGTAAGGTGGAATCTCAGAGTTGTTTTCATTTGCATTCCCCTAGTGGCTAGGGATATTGAGCATTTTTACATGTGTTTCATGGCTTTATGGGCCTCTTCATTTGAGAACTGTCTGTTCAGTTCCTTTGCCCATTTGTGCATTGGGTTATTTGTTTTCTTGGGTATTGTTTTCTTGAGTTCTTTATACATTCTGGAAATTATTCCTCTGTCCAATGTATAAGATGTGAAGACTTTTTCCCATTCAGTGGGGATTTCCTGGATTCTGTTGGTTGTTTCCTTTGCTATACAGAAGCTTTTTAATTTCATGTAATCCCATTTATCTATTCTTCTTGCAATTTCTTGAGCAATTAGAGTCCTATTAAGGATATACTTTCCTATGCCATTTTGGAGCACATTGCTTATCCTATCTTCTATTAATTTTAAAGTTTCTGATTTTATGTTGAGATCTTTTATTTATTTTGAGTTAACTCTCATGCATATTGAGAGATGTGGGTCAGTTAGAAGATCCAGAAATACCTCAATGAGCAAAGCAAGTAAATTGGTAAAAGCATAGCATTTTCAGTAAATGGTGCTGGGAAAAAATGGATATTCACTTGTAGAAAAATGAAAAACAATAAGCAATTTTCAAAGATTTGAATTAACTCATTAATTAAAATTAATTAATAAGAGAAACACTTGACCAGTTTGTTACATATAGATGATTTAATATGGTAATGTTAGGAGAAGGATTCTGGTTTTGATGAAAAAAAAAACTAGTTATTACTTAATGAACCTTAATACCACAATCACTGTGATGGTTTGCATCTCTGTCGACAATCTTTACTAATTAATCTTTTCTGCATAGAAAAATATGTTGCCCAGAAAAATATTACAGCCAAATCTTTTCTAAAAAAACCCCAGTAATTTCTTTTGATAATTTCCAAGTTTTGCATAATTAGCCTTTATGTAGGGGATAGATTAATAATATGTAGTTATAGGCCTAAGAAAAGACTTAGAATGTATTCATAAGGAAAGGTAAAAGAGAAAACACCAGGAATTTGACTGCCTAACTAGAAAATAATTCTCAATGGTAGAATCTAATTATTTTGGGCTTTAGGTTCCATAGAGAGCTTGCAACTTCCAGGGGATTTATTGGACAATACATTGGCAGTAACTTGGTCAATCATAGTTTTAAACATAGTAGCAACTACACTCCCCACCCCCTTAGGTCCATGGCAGGTAGCCATGCATATATTCCAGAAGTAGCTTTCACAAATTCACATGAATCAGAAGGGCAAAAGACCTTATCCTCCAAACATTAACTCTCTGAACTTTCATACCTTGGTTGCTTCCTCTAATACTAGAAGTGCAAAGAGGTGGATGGCCATATTGTTGCCCCTCCCTCCATTGTTGCATGCTTGTTCTCCAGCAGAAGTGACTTCCAAGCAATTTGAAGAGCTACCACCCTCTTCATGCTTTTTTAAACTTCATTTGTGTGTGTGTGTGTGTGTGTGTGTGTGTGTGTGTGTGTGTGCATTTTGCTGGAGTCATATATTAAAGGTTAGGATATTTTTTTAAATGAATATATGTACAAAATTTGGAAGTGAGTACATTCCAGAGAAAGGCATGAGCTCAGGAAAAATATGAGAGGACTTTATGTTTTCACTTCAGGCTGATTACTAACAAAGGTGAAGTCCATCATGAACAAACCAAAAAGCTGGCTCAGTGGCACATGCCTGTAATCCCAGGGATTAGAGAGTAAGGGTAGGAAGATTGTGAGTTCTAGGCAAGGGGAAATCTGAACAATGTAGTGAGACGTTGTCTCAAAATATTGTTCTCTTAAAATAAAGTATTGACAATGTGGCTCAATGGTGGAGTACTTGTGTAGCATATTCAAGGCACTGGGTTTAACCACCCCCTCCTAAAATAAAATAAAAAATAAAACAAGAAAGTGTGGGGGAAGTGTGAAAACTTGGTTTCCAGAGTTACCACATTATTAGATTCAAATATCCAATTTTTCACTAAAGTATATAAATAAGAGTATATAGCCCCATTCATGGGAAAGAAAGAAAGAAATTAATGAAAAATGCTCCTATAAAAGATTTTGTGGTGAGCTGGGTGTGGTGGTGCACACCTGTAATCCCAGCTGCTCAGGAGGCGGAGGCAAGAGGATCTCAAATTTGAGACCAGAGGCAGTTTGCGTAAATTAGCGAGACCCTGTCTCAAAAAGTAAAAAAACAAAGAAAAGAAAGAAAGAATGGGCTGGGGATGCAGCTCAGTGGTCTAGCACTTGCAAAGCATGCAAGAATGAGGCCCTGGGTTCAACCCCCAGTACCACAAAAAAAAAAAAAAAAATCTTGTGGTGATCTATGAGAAGATCTTAACTGTCTTAATGATGCTCAAAGAATCAAAGGAAAATGTTGGGAAATTCAAGAAAATAATGTGTGAACAAAATGGAAGTATCAACAGAGTTAGAAAATCTAAATTGAAACAAAAAAGTAATTCTAGAAATGAAAAGTATGGTAACTGAAATGAAAAAATAGCAAGAGGGTCTCAAAGACAGACTTAAGCAGACCAAATGAAGAATAAGTGAAGTTAAAGATAGTACAATGAATTTGAAGCCTGAGAAATAGACAATATAATAAATAGAAGAAAAGTAGATCTAGCTGAAGGAACTTTGGGACAGAGTTTGAGACAAGTGGGCCAATATATGCATTATAGTAGACTTATAGAGCAATAAAGAGAAAAGAAGCAGAGAGAACATTTAAAGTATAAAGGTTAAAACTTTTGATGAAATGCATGAACACATTCAAGAAGCTCAACAAAATTCTAGTAAGATAAATTCAAAGATATCTACAACAAGACACATTGATTTGATTGTTCCTATGTTGTATCAGCCTGCAGCCTTAGCTCTGTGGCATCCGATCCCATCAGATCTCAGAAGCTTAACAGGGTCAGGCCTGGTTAGTACTTGGACGAGAGACCACCTGGGAACACCAGGTCCTGTAGGCTTGGGAGAAGGGCCCAACAATGCACTCCCAAAAATCAATCTGCCATTGAAAACCCTACAAACACCAGAGAAACACTGACAATAGTGTCTCACCTGTTGTACGTAGGGTTGCTATGAGTTGGATACCAACTCGACGACACTGAACAACAACAACATGTTGTTTCAAGTTGGGATTGATTCATAGTTACTTTATGTATAACAGAACAAACCACTCTCCAACTCTGTGCCAAACACATGATCTTTTTAATGTTTAAGCCTACTGTTGCAACCATTGTGTCAGTCCATCTAGTTGAGAGTCTTCCTTTTTTTCATTGACTTGCTACTCCCCTAAACATCGTCTTCTTCTCTAAGGACTAATCCCTCCTGACAATATGTTCAAACTATATAAGACACAATCTAACCTTGCTTGAAGCAAGCTCCTTGCTTCAAAGGAGCACTCTTTTATTTACTTCAACTAGGATGGATCTGTTGGTACTTTTGGCAATTAATAGTATATCCAATATTCTTCTCCAGCACCATAATGCAATAGCATCAATTTGTTTTCTGTCTCTCTTATTCACTTCCAGCTTTCACAAGCATATGATGCAGCTGAAAATACCATAGTATGAAAGAGGCACACCTTTATCTTCAATATGACATCTTTACTTTTCAACACTTTAAAGAGGTCTTTTGCCATAGCTTTTCCCAAAGCAATGCATCTTTTGATTTCTTAACTGCTGCTTCCATGGCTGTTGATTGTAGAAGTAAACAAAGCAGCATCTTGGACAACCTCAGTCTTTCCTCCATGAAGTTGTTCACTGACTCAATTGTAAGGAATTTGTTTTCTTGATGTTGAGGTTCAATGCATACTAAATGCTGTGTTCTTTGATCTTCATCAGTAAATATCTCAAATCCTCTTTAAGCAAGCAGATTTGTGTTACATACATTATGCAGGTTTTGATTGATTCCTCCTCCAATAGTGATGCTGTGTTTGTCTTCATAAATTTCAGCTCCAGGGATTATTTGCTCATCAGAGAGATTGAAGAGTCATGGTGAGAAGTTATAGCCCTCATGCATACTTTTCTTGACTTTAAATCAGGCAGTGTTTCCTTGTGCTGTTTGAATGAATGCCTCATTATCCATGTACAAATTCCTCATGAGTACAGTTGAGTGCTCTTGTATTCCCTTTCTTTGCAGTGTTATTCAAAATTTGTTATGATTCACATAGGCAAATACTTTTGCATAGTCGATGAAACATAGACACCTTTCTGGTATTCTCTGCTCTTATTTAATATCCACCTGACATTAGCAATGATGGCCCTGGTTCCATGTCCTCTTCTTAATCTAGCATGATTTTCTGGCACCTCCCTATCTATATACTGCTGCAGTCACTTTTGAATGATCTGTAGCAAAATTTTGCTTGTGTGTGATATTAATGATATCATTTTATAGCTTACCCATTTGGCTGGATCCTCTTTTGTGGGAATAGGCACAATTATGGACCTCTTCCAGTCAGTTGGTCAGGTAGCTGTTTTCCAAATACCTAGGCATAAACAAATTAGTACCTCAAGAGCTGCATCTTTTGTTCAAATATGTCTATTGGTATTCCATCAGGTCTTGGAGCCTTTTCTTTTATCAATTCCTTCAAGGAAGCTTCCACCTCTTCCATCAGTACCAGTGGTTCTTGATCATATGCAACCTCTTGAAATGGCTCATCATAACCAATTTTTGGAATAATAATACTGCATATTCATTCCATCATCTTTTGATGTTTTCTGCAAGACATATTCTTGTTGTTAGGTGCCATTGAGTTGGTGTCTGATTCATAGTGACCCTATATACAACAGGTGAAGCACTGTTGTCAGTGCTTCTTTGCTATTCATAGGGTTTTCCATGGCAGGTTGATTTTTGGGAATAGGTTGCCAAGTCCTTCTCCCAAACCTACAGTATCTGGTGTTCCTAAGTGGTCTCCCATCCAGGTACTAACCAGGCCCAACTCTGCTTAGCTTTCAAGATCTGATGGGATCAGACACCACAGTGCTAAAGCTGCAGGTGCAAGACATATTACAAAATGTAAAAGGCAAAGTTCTTGAAAGGATCAAGAGAGAAGCAACCTGTGATGCACAAATGATTTTTCAAGAAAATTTTTAGCAGATATCTTACCAGTAACTTTAGAGACCAAAAGACAATGGGCTGTTATACTCAAACAAGAATCCCATATTTAACAAAACTGCCCTTCATAAATGAGGTCGGTATTATGACACAGCTCAGTTGGCCTAGTGCTGTTCCACACTCTTTGAGGCCCTGGGTTCAATCCCCAGCAACACAAAAATGGGAGAAGGATATGGCAGCCCACTCCTTAAGCAATCCCGAACCAATTCTCCATTGAAAACCTTTTGAAGAGCAGAGGAGCACTGACATCTTTCTGGGCATGGCACTGTGTTAGGAAGTTCTGTTGTACATAGGGTCACTATGAGTTGGACCTGACTTGTTGGCACCTAACAAAAATAACTACCTATCTTTTAACAAGAGTTTATGGCTCCATTTTTTGTTTTCTACATGATAGAAGAAAATAAAATATGGATTTTTAAAATTATTACTCTAATATCTAATATTTTATTTTCTAAATAACTTTGAAACTATTGTATTTAAAAGAGTTGTTAGTTTATGTTTTGGTGCATGCAATGTATAAAGATGGATTTTGTGATATTGACAAAACAAAAAGTGTTTTAACATGGTGTAAGCTAAGGGTCTAGTTTGGATATTTTTTACTTATAGATATCCAGTTTTTCTAGTAGTATTTATTGAAGAGACTATACTTTCTCCATTGTGTATTTTTACCAACTTTATGGACAACCAATTGAAGGTAATTTTGTGGATTCACATTCTGGGCTTCTTTTCTGTTTCACTGGTTTATGGATTTGTTCTTATGACAGTATCATGCTGTTTTGATAACTAAAACTTTGTGATAGTATTTGAAATCATGAAGTATGATGTTTCCAGCTTTGTTATTCATTCTTAAAATTTCTTAATTATTCAGGGTTGTTTGGGGCTACAGATGAACTTTAGGATTGCTGTTTCTACTTCTGTGGGAAAATGTTACTGGAACTTTTAAAGAAATTGCATTTCACCTATAGATATCCCAGTTTAAAAATATTATATTTCATTCTATGAAATGAGGAAGTTTGCATTTATTTGTGTCTTCTTTGATTTATTTCCTAAATATTTCTTTTCCAGGTACAGATTATTTTTACCACCTTTGTTAATTTTATTCCTATAGATTTAATTATTGTTGATGTTATTGTGAATGGAATTGTTTTCTCTTTAACCTTTTCTTCCACTCTTTCTCTGTCTTTATTTATTTTTCTTTCTTTCTTTTTCAGCTCTGGGGGATTGAAACCAGGGTTTTGTACATGTTAGGCAAATTCTCTGCCACCTGAGTTCCTTCTTCAGACCCCTTTATATTTTTATTTTGATACAGGGTCTTGCTAAATTGCACAGGCTGCCTCTAGCTTTGAACTGACAATTTTTTTTTGTCTCTATTTCCCAGGTCACTGAAATTGCAGGCATGTGCCACAGTACCTGGCTAGAATTCTTTTATTTATTTCTTTTTGGGTAGGTAACTGTTAGTGTTCAGAAAGAAACCAAATTTCATGTGACTACTATGCTTTAACTTTACTGAATTCATTAGGTATAGTCATTATTGGTTGAATCTAGAGAGATATATATTTTTATCTCATGCTTTAATAAACACAGTATTTTAATTGTTTCTTTCCCATTTGTATACCTTTTTCCTTTTTCTCTTTCTTTTGTCTAATTACTCTAGCTAGAAATTCCAATACTCTGTTGAATATAAGTGGTAAGAAAGAACTCTTATATTGAATTCAGTATTAGAGGAAATATTTTCAGCTTTCCCTATTGCATTAGCTATGGACTTGTCTTATATGACTTTTATTATATTGAGATATATCTCTTTTATACCTAATTTAGTAAGAGTTTTTAATGATAAAAGAAGATTGAATTTTATATACATACTTTTTTGCATGTATTTAGATGATCATAACATTGTTATCCTTTATTCTATAAATGTGCTTTATTACATTTTTAACTTAGATATTTTCAACCATCCTAGAAGCCCAAAGATAAACCTCACTTGGTTTTAGTAACTGATTCTTTCCATATGATAATTAAATCAGTCTTACAATATTCTGTTGAGGAGTTATGAAGCAGTTTGATAAAAGAACACACAAATTTTGAAGAAAATTATTTTTTTAAATTGGGCTGTGTTCCTTAAAAATTTTAAGTTATGGGTTAGCTTATGTGTTTCCAGTAGTCACAAGAATTCTTCATCATGTATATAATGTTTGCTATTTCTCTTCTGGAATACTCCTTATTGCTGCTCCTCTTTTTAACCAGAAATTTTCTGAGTGTTAATGCTTCTACTTACTCACTTTTAACTATTTAATTCATGGAGGTGGTGATTGTGGGTAAACACTTATTGGAACACACTCCAGAATTTAAAAAGTGAGGGGGGGGGGAAGGAAGGAAAAGGAAGAAAGAAACAAACAAAAAAAGAAACAAAGAAACCATGGAACATAGAAAGAAACAAAGAAACAAAGAAAAGGAAGGGAGAGAGGGAAGGAAGAAAAAGAAAAAATCTTTAAAACCTGAATTAATTACTCAAATTATCATATAGTTTACTCACTTTTAAATTCTTCTGTCAAAGATAAGGACAATCAGGTATTTGATCCTTAGAAAAGTGGTGAGATTGTGCAGATTATGGTAGATTCATACTGATTCCCAGACCTCAGTAGCAATGTCTGACCAAACCTAGACAGCAAATTTGTAGGGGGTTCCTAGAGAGGACCCCCTGGCCAAGGACTCTCTGGTCAGCCTTGGGGACTGACCTCTATCCTCCAGGACCAATGACCCTTGGCCTACGTCCTGGTTATTCACTCCTCCCACTCCCATTGACTGATCAAAGATAATCCCTCACTAGCTAGGCCCTGTTCTGACCACCCTCAATTTGATTGGTCAACCAGAGCCCCCTGATTGGTCTTTACAGAAACATCTTTGATTGGCCTAACCCACACCTTACCCACCTATCCAAAGTGCACCCCCAAATCACCTCTTTTGAATAACCGCCCAACATGGCAGCTATGACAGATAAACTGACATACCAGTCAGGGAATGTACACTGATTGGCTGCTCCCAATGCACACCCCCTCCCTGCAACCTATATACAGGACACTGGCCACCCCTGTAACCCTATTGTCTCTATCTATCTATCCTGACTCCATCATCCTGCACACCCCATTCCTGGTATCCTGAGAGACGGACCTCTAATCAAGAAAGATTGTCTAGCAAGCCATCTATCAAGATCAGGGCCTCTTGGCCAGGCTTGGTGGTGCAAGCCTGTAACCCCAGCAGCTTGGGAGGCAGAGACAGGAGGATCACAAGTTCCAGACCAGAGGCAGTCTATGTAACTTACAGAGACCCTGTCTCAAAAAGTATGGGAAAAAAAAAAGGGCTGGGGGTGCAGCTCAGTGGTCCAGCACTTGCAAAGCATTCAAACGCGAGGCCCTGGGTTCAACCCTAGGTACCCCCCCCCAAAAAAAAAGATCAGGGCCTCCAAAGAGGCGAAGACATCCAGCAAGCCTTGAAGAGCTCCCCAATTCCAATCCTGAGAAGGAGGGGAGAAGGAAGGCAAGCTGTGAGAGTCAAGACCAGCAAATATCTAGCGCCATCCAGAAACCCCCACAGCTGATTGGCATTTTAAATAAGATCTATAACACTGTTGAGGCAGCAGTACTTCATTCTGCTAGTTTCTGAGTTGCCACAATTAAAGAGCTATTTGTTTGTTGTTCCTCCTTTTGTGAGCAACTTAATAAAGTTCCATTTCCCATTTTAATAAGAAGGTCTTGCGAGATCCTTCTTTGTCACCTCTGGCCAAGCTCTTACCCTAACCCCGAGGGTCCCTGACACTCAATTGGTGTCAGGGCAAAGGTCTGACCGTTGCTGGGCCTGAGCCCACCCCTGACATAAACTTATTTATTTGATGGGATGATTTCACCTTTAAACTGGTTCCAAATAGTTGAAGAAAAATAATTTTCTGAACTATTAGATTTCCAATTAAGAATAAAAATAAAATATGAAGGGAAATGTGACATTATTAAATTGTTTAGAAAAATTTATATTATATCTGTCTGCAGCCATAGCCCTGTGGCATCTGATCCCCTGAGATCCTGGAAGCCAAGCAGGGTCAGGCCTGGTTAGTACTTGGATGGGAGACTGCCTGGGAACACCAGGTGCTGTAGGCTTGGGAGACAGACCAGGCAACCCATTCCCAAAAAGCAACCCACCTTTGAAAACCCTATGAACAGCAGAGAAGCACTGACAATAGTGTTTCACCTGTTGTACACAGGGTCGCTGTGAGTTGGATGTGGACTGGATGGCACCAAACAACAACAACAACATATTAAATCTAAGAAAATGTAAGCAAATTCAAAGACACAATGAAAAAAAAAATCTTCCAAATGAAATCACAATTTGTAATTCTCTTCAGAGGATTGTTATAGACATTTTCCCTTGTCTTTTCTCCCCATAGTACCAGTTTATGTAAAACTAGCTTTGATCCTTTAGCAGCTAAACTTTGGAAAGCAACAAACAACTGAGAGTTGCCACTGCTTTAATATAGCATGTGTAAAACATTAGATTAGTCCTCAAACTGGTTTTCAGTGACTATCATTATTTGGTAATTTGGTATTTGGACATTATTTGATAACTGAGTAACACTATGGTAAGATTTGAATTCTTATATTTTTGTGTGTGATACATCTCAGCAAATTTCCACTAATTGAACTAACCTTATTTGTTTTCTCCTTACCACAGCTAATTGTAATATCACTTCATTTCTGACTCCTTTTCAAAATAATTATAAACTTTATTTATTTATCTATCTATCTATCTATCTATCTATCTATCTATCTATTTATTTATTTTTTTATTTTTTAATGTGGTCTTGCTGTGGATCCCAGGACAGCTTGGAATGTACTATGAAGATCAGGCTGGTCTTGAACTCATATCAGTCCTCCTGCCTCAGCTTTCCATATTTTCTTAGACATTCTATGCTATAGGATGTCTTTAGTTTTGGAGTTTGGGGTTTTATGGTTTTGTTGGAGGAAGGATTGTAAGTTTCTTTTCATGCTTTTGCAAACCAAAGTTTCCTAAAACTTTCGATATCATCCCTCTATATCTGGTAACCATATCAACCTTATGAAAAGTTTTTTTGCATATATCGTAAGAGTAAAGACTTTATGAAAAATATATGAATAAAAGCAAACAATATGCAGAGTTTTAAATTGAACCTGAAAAGTAGATCACTGACTACATGAATTTTAGCAGAGGCTTCCTTCACTTATTTTCTTTTCATTTTGTTTTTTGAGTTTCTATGTGTTAGCTGAGAATTTAACACAATCCATTTCCTAGAGAACTCAGACGGTAGTGGAAAAGACTTGAGGCAAATAAGTTATAGTAATGGCAAATGCTTATTTTTTCTATGCTGAAATGGCTATTCAAGCTCAGAGAAAAGAGCAAGTAGATTATCAAAAGAAGACTTTATTTCTATAAATGATACCAAATTTTAGATAAGTTTTTTTATTATTTCTTGATACCCAGATTTCTCTCCTTATTGTTATGGTTTGAATCTAAATGTCATATGTTTGAATGCTAAGTCCCCAAGTGGTGGTACTGTGTTAACAGGCATTGGAACTTCAGAGGTGGGATATCCACATTTAAATAGATCACTGAGGGTGGGCCTTTGAGGGTTTCTCTCACACACCCAGTTCTAGTAAGTTCTCTCTGCCCTTATCTACCACAATATGAGATCCTTTATAACAAGCACTACCTCCAGCTGCTCTGCCATGCCTTCCTGTCATTATGGGCTGAAATTCTCTGAGCCAGAAGAAAAATAAATCTTTCTTCCCATAAATTCATTTTTGTTGGATACTTTGGTCACAGCAATAAAATAGCTAATACAAATGGTTTTTAAAGAAACAGAAAAATATGTCTTTTATAGAAGTATTGATTGATTAATTTACCCTGGATACTTATTTTTTCTGCTCAATTTACATTCCATAAAACAATGTCCAAGGATTTACACAATATTGAACATGTAATTTTTTAAAGAAATGTTTTCAGAGTTGATCAATTTCCTCATCTTTAAAGCAAAGAATGTAGAATTCATGTCAGTTATCTTGTTACTTTGTGCCTAAGTTACTTTGTGAAAAAGTTATGATTGAAAATTAATAATGTTCAAGAGCAAGTCTCATTGTTTAAATGTTTAATGTTTAAATTGGCATAGAGAAAAGTTGAAAAATTTTATGTCTCCTCAAATTCAATTTTGCTTTTCTCATGTCTTAGGTGTGCATAAGCATAGACATTTGAGTCTGCCCATTTTAATTTATGTCATAGATAATGTTTTAAAGATCATGCTGAGATCCGATTTTATTTTTCTCAGATTCCATGATAGCTGCCATTCTTCCAAGTTTTTTGCATGCTTAACAACCAGACCCTCATAAAGAAAAATTAAAAAGGAGGATAAAAAGAAAAAAAGAAAAAAAACTTCTGTTTATCTCCTGCCAAAAGGAGTATTATAGTCAGCAGCAGGCAAAGTGCTAGTGAAAAAAATGATCTGCAGTTAGATTTTTCTTCTTTTATGAACTCTACCATTGGTTTGAGCACTCTATTTAATTGGAGATTATAAATACTGCAAATGATCACAAGATAAATTTCCATAAATTAAATTTAGGATGGGTGTGAGGATAATTTGCTGACAGCTTTAAATTGTAAGTACTTTGTTCCATTGTAAATATATCCCAACTGCTTTCTTTTTCTCATAAGGAGTTCAACATCTTGAAACAAAGATTTTCTATCAGACAAACTCTCCAGCAAACATCTGTTGTCTGTCTCTAAATCCCTGAGACAGGTGAAATAGAACTCTGGACGTTTAAGCTAAGCTATGTTTTAAAGCTTTGGCATGACGACAAAACCATTAACTACATTTATATCGGTAAAATGTTTAACATTTTTCCTTAAAAAGTAAAAACATCAGACCTGTTACAAAAATCTATTGTCTGGAGTATACATTGCAGGCCAATATAAACCTAAAAATGTGTGTGTTAGGTGCTGTTGAGTCGGTATCCAACTCATAGCGACCCTCATAGGGTTTTCAATGGCTGACTGATTCTGGATTGCCTTGGGAGTGGATTGCCATGTCCTTCTCCCATTTTTTGCTGTGCTGGAAATTGATCTCGGGACCTCAGAGACTGCAGCACAGTGCTCTACCCACTGAGCTAAATCCCAGCCCATAACAATATAGAAATCTAAATGGCATAGTGATAAAATATTCATTCCTTCCACTTTCATTCTTCCTGAATATTTGTATATTTAATGTTTTATGATAGCAGATACTTATAAAAAATCTGACCACATATTATCAAAGTAAGAAATGTATAGGGAATCTCCCCTATGGATGGCTCTATGGTCAATAAATATTCACTTGCCAATATTTGTAGTAGTATAGAATATATATATATATATGTAAACACATACATACATACACACACATATATATAAACAAATTCAAAAATAATATGTGGAAAGTCATTAGTGACCTGGTAAATGTACTGAGGGGTCACTATGCACCCATTGGATTAGCAAAAATCAGTGCAAAAATAGTAAGTTTGGGAAAAGATATGGAACAAATTTGAACCCTTATGCATTACTGTTGAGAGTAAATTGTTATCACTAGTTTGAAGAACAATTTTGTATTTTCTAGTAAAAACAAAGGTATGTGAAAACTCATGAATTGGCAAAGCCACTTCTAATCATACACTTATAGAAACTCTGATGTATTGGAATATAATGCAAGTCCCCCATACAAATTTAAATTTTTAAATTAGATAGTTTAAATTTTCTATTACACAGCTTAAAAAGTAATATATAATACATAGTTTAATAATATATCTTGTTATCTAAAATTCATTTTAACATACAATCACGCTAAAAGTCTTTGAGATATATAACATTATTAATCCTCTTTATACTATGTTCAAAATCAGTTGTTTATTTTATACCTAGAGCACATCTCAAATTGGAACAACCACATTCAATTTATCAATAGCCATTTGTGCCCAGTGTCTACTGTATTGAATGTGAAGCCTTAGAAATTCTTTTTCTTTACCCATCAGGACACTTTCACACAAAATGTTCATGTTGGCATTGTCTTTAATTGTCTACAATTACCTGAGCAAAATCAGTAGACCAGAGTTCATTCCAGTGACTCTGTAGGGAAAATTTGAAGTCAAAAGTTATTTTACAGTAGTATTAGCAATATCCTAAGACAAACTCAAACAAAAAGTGAGCCAACCTAGAGATATGCAACAGCAATAAATAGCTTTACCTCCTAGCTGGTAGAATAAAAAAGGAATGTAGTGTTCTTCACCATAAAGCTCAAATAACTTGAAATTACTTATAGAACTCTTAATGATCTGCCCCCCTAAATGTCACTCCATTTTTCAACTCCCCAAAATTCCCTACACCCTCCATATGTTCCTATCTTATCGACCTACATGCTTTTCCCACAATATGCTCCTTTTTGCCTTTATTTCACACCTTTATGCCATTGCATTTATAGTACAAATTGCCTGAAATAGTCTTCACACTCCTCCTGATCATATTCGTCTTCCTCTAAATTCAGGCAGATGTAAACTTCTCAATAAGAAGATTGTTTCTCTTTTCTTATCTCCCTCCTCATACTACTCTTGGGTGGTCACATTTCTATACAGCCAAGGCACACCTAACCATACTGTTATTTAATCACTTCTCATATCTTTTTGTAATTTTTGTCTTAATTATCAGCTCTCCCCATAATATCATAATATATTTGCAAATAGATATTTTGTTCATTTGTGTATCACCAGCTGCTGGCATATAGTAGGTATTTGGTAGTAAACAACAATTGGAATGCTTAAATTTAAAACAAACAAACATTCTTATGAATGAAAATGATTTACCTTCCATCAGTTATAATAATTTTGATTGTATTTAGTGGCAAGTCATGATTAACCAGGACAGAGACAAAGTGAAATGAAAGTTATAGCTAATCGATGAACTCTGATCACTATAATTAAGAAAAATATTAGTGTCTCATTTTGCATATTTATAACTCAGTTTCTTCACAATTTGTGTATTATAAGTAATGTGAAATGGAGAAAATATGAAGTAATTTTACACAGAATAGAAGTAATAGAGTGAGCAATATTGCAATTTCCTTGCAGCTTTGAAACATATCAATCAATCAACCCGAGAGAAAAATTTCCTTATGTAATATGAGACTCAATTGGTTTTGAATTTTTTAAACATTGTGTTTATTATGTCATGTAAAAATGATCTCTAATAGAGCCATTTATCTCTTTTATTGAATTCAATGGGAAAAAAACTCTTTCAAAAGCTCTGCAAGATAGTGTGACTAATATGGAACTTTGGAAGCAAACCTGAAAACTGATTGGATTCCTCTTCTTGTATTCAGTCTAATAAGAGATGCCAAATATCTGTAAAACATCCAAAAGATGGAAAGAGTGAGTCAACTAGTAAATTGTATCTGTTTTAGTCTAATAATACATTGGGGGGGGTGGTCCCTGAATGTATTTTCTTCTAAATTTAGAACAAGAGGAATATATATTAATTCTTATTGGAAGTGTATTATACACATCAACAAAGCTAAAAATTACACTTGCTTTGGCTACTTTTATTGAGGCTTGAATTTTCTTGGAATTAAAGCCAATGATTTTTGCTAGTGGATATGTACCTTCAAGTACAGGGAAAGTTGATCCATTTGGAATCAATATTTTCTCAGCGTGTTTCTGTGTGTGTTTGTGCATGCACACACCCCAATGGTGTGGTGTGGTATACAGGTAGATCAGTAGTTCAATATTGAGCATCTCATAAAATTCTGATTTGTGGTCCACAGGTAAGAAGATACATTAACATACCAAAGATAGACATAGAGAACCAGTTGTTATCAGATATTTTCATGAATATGGGTACTTTAACTGAATAACTCTCTTGCCAAATTAGACAGATCTTAAAAATATGTTACATATTTTCTATTTGCTAATTATTTGGACCAAAAATATTAAATGACACTTAATGAGTTAACTCACTTTGTCTTAAGACACTTTCTTCAGCAAAGAGATGCCTTAGACAAGTACATAAAATGTCTAATAAACATAAAGGATTCTAAGTAAAGTATATGATTTAGGGGAAAATAATTCTGGCCAATGCTAAGTATCTAGAGTTAGCCCTGTATAGATAAGATGTTTTGAAGTCTTTTTTATTTCTTCCATATTCCATCTTTTTTCTTTTTTTGCCTATTTTATTGCTAATTATCCTTTATTGCACTTATCTTTTTCCTGAAGTTACTCTGAGAATAATTATAGCTTATTCTCTTTTTGTTGCTCACCACTGTTAACAGAAAGAATCCATGTGGGAGATTTCTTCCAGCACAACATGACCCAGCATGGAGCTGGGATATGATCAGATGGAGGACCATGAAAACCTGTGCTCTCTGTGGTATTTTTTGTGTAAAATGTAATTTTCTGCACATCAAATTTTATTAGTTTGATTTGTGTGGCAGAAAGTCCTATACCCTTATTAATTTTGATTCTTTAAAAGTTTTTGGCATTATCAACCTAAATGACTTTGATTTGATTATTTACAGATATTTTTTATTTAGGTTTCAAATAAAACAACCTTAAAATCTTTAACTGTTACAGGTGTTCCACAAAATATTTGTAAAAACATTGTTTTTCAAGTTCTTATCTCAATATAATAGAAAGGTATATATGTAGATGGTCTAGTCCATCTATAACTTTTTGAAAACACTTCTAATACCCTAATTTGGATCATCTCATGGTTCTTGAGTCATATGAAAGTTGGGAAATATGAATTTTGAGAGATATAATTTGAGGTAGAGTTTCACTGTGTAACATGAACTCATGTTGATACCCTTTCCTCAGCCTTCCAAGTGCTAGGATTGTAAATATGTACCACTATATTTGGGATTTAGCCCAGCACCAAAAATAGTCACAATTCATTTCCCTCTGATATCTACTGTATTTGCTTTTTATTAATGTTGGAAAACAGCCAAGATAATCTTGAGATATTTTGTTTTTGTTTGCAATATCAGATTTCGTGTTCAGCTATAGTGGTCATGATGGGCCAGTGTCATAAACAATCTAAAGAAAATAATTTTCTTCTAGAAAAGAGTGCATAATTTTCTACAGAAAATTATTTTCTGCTCCAGAGGGCATATTCAAAAGGATTAAATCTTTTTCAGTAGGAATTATTTTTAATGCCAGTATAGGGAATTTTCTTAATTCATCTCCACTTCAGAAAACAAGTTCAACCATCTTCCTAATGGTATTTGATTTCCTTTTACTTTGAAGTTCCAAGGTATTTTTTTAACTCCCATAAGGAATAGACATGTGTATATCAGGTTGATTTAATTACCAAAAGGATTTTGGTAATTCCATAGTCATATGCATCATTTTCATTTTCATAAACAAAAGTTACTTCCTTTGGCTTCTGGATAACCAAGAATGTAGCTCATTGGAGATGGTGCCAAAACTGGATATAATTCATACTTTCTACTTGGCAACAACACCTGAACTATTAAGGTTAAAATTTGTATGGAATTAAAAAGTTAGCTTTTCATATCTTCAGATATATAGATAGATAGATAGATAGATCTTTATGTGTATGGGGCCGGAGTTTAACTCAGTTGGTAGAGTGCTGCTCTGTGGGCTCTGTGTCCCTGGGTTCAGTCCCCAGCAGTGTAAACATGGGAGAAGCACCTGGCAGCATAATCCTTAAATAATAAGCCATCAAAAACCCTATGAATGTCAGAGAAGCACTAACATAGTGCTAGGCCTGGCACAGAGGCAGGGAGGGTTTTATCTGTTGCTCATAGGGTTGGTATGAGTTAGACTCCACTCAATGGCACCTAAAAACAACAACACACGCACACACTCACACACACACACACACACACACACACACACACACTCAGAAAAAAGAAGAAAAAGAAAGCCTAGGCTACTTTTTGAAAGTCTCTTAATAAAAGTATGATTACCATTCAGTTAGATTTTAATATATTCAGATAATAGGAGACCAATTTTAATGTCAAAATTCCATAAGAGTTTAGAAAATTTAAAAACACAGGAATCCAGTGTCCTAAGAAAATGATTTAGAAAATTATGCTGAAAATTGTAGCTAATATGATGAAAAGAAAAGAAAGACTTCTGATATTTCTGTAGGTCAAAGAGCAAACCATCTTTGCTCAATAATATATTTACTAATATTTCATTCTTTTTAAAAGGAGTTGTTTTAATGTGCATTTCAAAAGGTATTTTACTATATGAAAACATTACACAAGTGATTTTTAAAGGATAAAGATCAAGTAAATGAAATTAAATGCAAAATGCTACTCATGAAAAATGCAGCTGTGCTTCTTGAAAACAATCCTGTTCAATACGTAGCCCAACATGAACAGGTTTATTGACAAGTTGGAAAGGAAGAAAAACAATAACAAAGTGAATATAAAAATATCAGACAAATTGTGGGAATTATATCTTTCATCATATAAACTTTCTGGACTGTGTCACTAAGCAAAATATATCTTTGCTGTCAGTTCTGCTGGCACTGTAGTGCAGAATTTAGAAAAGTTATTCCAAAATTTTAAATTGAAGGAACAATTGAATAAAAGAAAGGAAACAGGATTCCTAAAAGAATAGACTAATTTTAAAAGCACACTTCACAGTTATTATATTTAAATAAGGTTCTTCATCACTTGTTCTGACCTGCGTGGGGCATAGCAATTGCAGTTCCCCAATCTATTTGAATGAGGATTATTATAATTTACTAAGAGGTGCTGCAGGGCATCAGGAAACTTGGAAAGCTAGCACTGCACTTCCATAACAGACATCTCTGCCAAACAATTAACCTTGCTGTTTGTTTAGCATTTGCCGAATGCTTCATTACTGATTCAGTCAATTATCTCCTGGTAATGACCGCTACAGAAGGTAGAATTGCTTAATTAAAATTATTTAGACCAAGGAGGAACTTTGATTGGGCCATCCATATTAGAAAGGCTTGATTAATCTTGATGAGATACACAACCCATTTAAAGCTTTACTTTATTATCTCAAAATGCCAAATTCATTCTTTTTCTAATAAAAATTAAAATATATTTTTCCCTTTGTCAATTACATTAAAAATAAGACAGCAGCAAGGGGGTGGATGGAAAGTAGCCTTATCAGTGCTAATTTTAACATAGAATGATTTGAAGGATGAAAGTAGAATCCAGTTTACTTACCAGATGCAATTGATGTAAATATGGAAATTCCTTATTATTTGAAGAAATGGTATATAACTGGGCAGTCAAACCCAGCAATGTGTATGCATACCAGTTAAAATATGAAAATACATTTCATCTTCACTCTTCTCAAAATAGGAAAAAATTAAAAGGGGGACCTGTGGGTGCAGCTTTAAGTTAGAGCACTTGCCTAGCATGTGGATGCCCTGGGCTCAGTCCCTCAGTGTTGGGAAAAAAAGAAAAGAAAAGAAAAGAAAAAGACTGTATTTCATGATCATTTTCTCTAACTTAATGTAATTTAAATATAATTTTTTAAGAACTTAAAATATCACATGGTTGCTTTTTAAAGTATTGCCTTAGTCCATTTTCTGTTGCTACAAATGAATACCGCAGATTGGATACCCTATGAAGAATGGAGGTTTTGTTCAGCTAGTAGGTTTGGATGGGCAAGGTTGAGGGACCAATCTGGCCAAGGTCTTCTTAATGGCAGGGACCCTCTGGAGTGTCCTAAGGCAGCACAGAGCATCACATGGTAAGAGGGGCACATCCAAGAGACAGAGCTAAATATAATTTTATAACACACACTCTATATATCTCATTAACTCAGGCATGAATTACTCCACTAATGAGGGTAGAGATCTCATGATCTAATCATCTCCTACATGTCCTGCAATTACTTTTTTCACTACTAACAGGTTTAACCCAGGGCTTCACACATGCTGTGGGTAGAGCACTGTGCTGCAGTCTCTGAGGTCCCAAGTTCAATTCCCAGCACCGCAAAAATGGGAGAAGGGCCTGGCAATCCACTCCCAAGGCAATCCCAAAACAGTCAGCCATTGAAAACCCTATGAGGGTCTCGATGAGTCGGATACCGACTCGACAGAACCTAACAATAACAACAACAACCTCTGAGCTGCAAACAGTGTTTTTGTTTGTTTGTTTGTTTTGTTTTGTTTTATCTTGAGACAAGGTCTTGCTAAATTTTGCAGGCTGCCCCTAGCCTCCAACTCAGAATCTTCCCAGCTCATACTCCTGAATCCCTTGGATTATAGGCTGGCTTGGTCCCACGTCCTAATACTTTACAATATGGATTAAATTTAAATATGACATATGGTGGGGATACTCAGACCTTAGTGAGTTTATCCAATAAACAAATAAAATTGGTTCAAAATCACTGATGGAATAGAGTGATTTTGATGCCATGAGATTATAATCAAATTTTAAAAATAGTATCAATGATAATGTAATACACATCAATATTGGAGAGATTAAGCTTTCAATAATACTTAATGAAATTTATGCCCTATATAATTGTCATAGATAGAAGGATGAAAATTAATGGCTTATACACAAGCAATGTTGTTGTTAGGTGCCGTCGAGTCCGTATCCGACTCATAGCGACCCTCTGTACAACAGGGGAAACACTATTGTCAGTGCTTCTCTGCTGTGCATAGGGTTTTCAATTTTTGGGAGGGGGTTGCCAGGTCCTTCTCCCAGCCTACAGCTTCTGGTGTTCCCAGGCGGTCTCCCATCCAGGTACTAACCAGGCCTGACCCTGCTTAGCTTCTGAGATCTGACGGGATCAGATGGCACAGGGCTATGGCTGCAGGCTCAGCAACAACAACATACACAAGCAATAGAGATTGCAAAAACTGAGAAAATTAATATAAATTGGATAGGATTTGAGATATAATAAAGACAACAGTGGAAATTCTTGCAAGAAAAAATACAGTAAAGGAAGAGAAGAAGTGTATGAAAATGTCAGAAATTGTTAGCTAATTAGAAATTCTAAAGATAAAAAATTATTTAAAATATTATAAAAGTTGTACAGCAAACTACTAAGACAAAGTTCTAGAACAATTTATTATTAAAATCAGAGGACACAAGAACTCTAGTAAAAAGTCAAACAGATTGTAATAAAACATATATTTCTACATATTAGAAAAGAATACTTGAAAAGTATAGAGAAACCAATATAATATATCATATCAAAGGGACAATTTTATAGAGAATTATGCTAAAAATGTGACATATATATATAATTTGCAATAAACATGGATTTGAAATGAAACAAAATTTAATATTGCACTTATTTTTCTCAAATTTGTCTTTGAATCATATTTAACTCAATAAATATTCAACAGTTTTCCTCATGAAAATTAACAAGATGATGATAAAATTTTGTGCAACATAAAAGAGCTAAAAATCTTACGCTAAGAGTAAAATGTCATATAACCTATTTTGTGATGTGAAATTAGCACAATAATAGAAAAATTATTTAATAGAACAGAATGGAGATCTAGAAATACATTCAATTACATATGAAGTACTATTTATTAGGGAGATCACATCCTGAATCATTGGAAGAAAATAGATTATTCGTTAAATGAATTTGAGATATTCACATGTTAAAAAGTAACATTGCACATATCATATGGGCTGGCATTTAGCTCAGTTGGTAGAGCACTGCGCTGCAATCTATGAGGTCCCGTGTTCAATTCCCAGCACCACAAAAATGGGAGAAGGACCTGGCAATCTACCCCCAAGGCAATCCGGAAACAGCCATTGAAAACCCTATGAGGGTCGCTATGAGTTAGATACCGACTCGCGGCACCTAACAACAACATATCATATACAAATTGATTTTAATTAATTTAAGAATTATCTTTTAAAGCAAAACTTGTAAATATTTTGAATAAAACATAATTGTGAATAAAGAGAAATTTCTTAAACTAGACAGAAAATCTATACAATTTAAGTTGAAAAATAAAAGTATAATATAAATATATTAATATATATTTATATTGATTATTACAATCAATATAAATATATATTACATATTATACATTATAATTATAACATATAATTATATAGTTATAATTATAATACATGATTATAATTATTAATTATAATAATATAATAAAATTAAAGTAAAAGTAATATTCCATATAATAAGAAAACATCATAAAGTGTGAATAAACAAGATACAGATACAGACTGAAGAAAATATATGGAACTTATACCTGAAAAATTATTACTATCCAGAATATGTGAAGATCACCTAGAAACTCATGTAGTAAAAGATTAACTATTGTTCAGAAGGAAAACAAATTAAGAAAACGTGACTAAAAGCCACAGACCAATGAGAAGTGAACATTTAAAAAATGCGTGTTTTTATGTACTAATAAGCATTAAAAAATACTATGTGGTTTCAAAATCATCTATTGTCAGTACATTAAAATCTATGACTATTAAGCTGGTAATTTTTGGGAGGAAAGAGGATTTTCTTACTCTTCTGTAGTAGTGTTGTGTAACCATTTTGCAACTCCTTCAGCAATGTCAGTCAGACCTGAGGACACACAAACTCTACTTCTGAGGTTTCCATTACAAGTGATATACATTAGAGACTCTCATGCACATATGCTCATGCAGATATGCATGACTGAGTCTACTGAAACACTGTTTATAAAAGAAAAAAGAAAGAATCATAAATTTTCATGAACAAATGGAAATCTCCTGAACAGTTACAAAGTTTTATCAACTGGGATTTACCTTAGAAACATAATTGATTTCAAAAGGAAGCTACATAATGATATATTTGGCATGATTCTATTTCAAAAATGTATTAAGCATACAAAATGCTGTGTATTGATTACTGATGCAACTTATAACATCATACAAACTATGACATAATGCAAATTATAGCAATATGTGTGAGAATTATAATCTCTACAATTAAATTAGTTATAACTAAGAGATCGAGGAAATTGATATGAATATGCACATAAATTTCATTTATTTTATTGTGTAGTAATTATACAAAATAATCATTTCATTGTAACATTTACACACACTTACAGAAGGTACTTAGATCAAATTTGTCCTTACTGCTTCCCACACTTATCCCTCCTCTCCTCTCCCACTGTACTTCTTACAATTTCATGTCTTTCTTTTTCTCTATTTTTTCATTTTATTTTCAGATTCCACATATGAGGGAAAATGTTATACTTGTCTTTCCAAGTATGGTTTATTTTGCTTAACATTTTATCTCCAATTAAATTCATTTTTCTGCAAATGAAATTATTTTGTCCTTCTTAATGGCTGATTAATACTCCACTGTGTATGCATGCCACACGTTTCTTATCCATTCACCCATACATAGGTATCTAGCATGATTCTATGATTTGGCTATTGTGAAGAATGCTGCAATAAACATCAAGTATCTCTTTTTCATACTAACTTTAACTTCTTTGGTTATATACCCAGGAGTGGTGTAGCTAGATCTTATGGTAATTCTATGTTTAGTTTGTTGAAAAAACTTCTATACTGATTTCCTTAGTGGCTGCACTAATTTACATTTTCACCAACAGTATATAACATTTCTCTTTTCACTACATCTTCACCAACATATGTTACTTCTTGTTTTCTTGATGAAATGGAATCACAATGTAATTTTGATTTGCATTTTACTACTGGCTAAAGATGGTAATCTTCTTCTTGTTTTTACTGGCCATTTGTACTTCTTCATTTGAAAAGTGTCTGTTTGGTTAATTTTCCCACTTATTGATGGGATTATTTCATGTTTGAGTGTTTAATTCTTTGAGCTCTTTGTATAATGTGGATATGAATCTCCTGTTGGATGAATAGCTGGCAGACACTTTTTCCCATTCTATAAATTGTATCTTCACTTGTTTCCTTTGCTCTACAAAAACTTTAGTTTGATACAGTCCCTTTTGTTAATTCCTGTTATTTTCCTGAGCTACTGCAATCCTGGGGCTGGGATTTAGCTCAGCTGGTAGAGTGCCACTCTGCAGGTTCTGAGGCCCCGGGTTCAATTCCCAACTTTGAAAAAATTGGAGAATGATGTGGCAATCCACTCCTGACACAATCCCTAAACAATCAGCCTTTGAAAACCCTATGAGGGTCTCTATGAGTTGGGGCATGACTCAACAGCACCTAACAACAATAACATTGGAGTCCTATTGAGAAACTCATTACCTATGTCCAAATCTTAAAGTGCTTCATCAATGTTTTCCTTTAGTAGTTTCAAAGTTTCACATCTTATATAAAGGCCTGTGACACATTTGGAGTTGACTTTTGTATAGGGTGAGTGATAGGGATCAAACTCAGTCTTCTCATTATGAATACCCAGGTTCTACAGCACCACTTGTTAAATAGACATTCAATTTTTAATGTTTTACTTTTACAAATAATTTTAAGTAAATACTGTTAAGTGGTAATATTTGATGTAGCTCATTGTTGATTTTGTAGATTATTATATTGTTCTCCATTCTTTTCACTGGGCTGGGATATAGCTCAGTTGGTAGAGCGCTGTTCTGCAGTCTCTGAGGTTCTGAGTTCAATTCCCAGAACCACAAAAATGGGAGAAGGGCCTGGCAATCCACTCCCAAGGCAATCCCGAAACAGTCAGCCATTGAAAACCCTATGAGGGTCGCTATGAGTCGGATACCGACTCAAGAGCACCTAACAACAACAAGAACAACTCTTTTTACTATTCTTTTGAGTACTTTGTAACAAAATGTTCTAAGTAACATTCTACATTTTCTAGTTAGTACAGTTCCCTTAATTTTTCTTGTGAATTCTTTATCATTTCTCCATATACGGAATTACTCTGAACTGAAGTACTAGCTAGCAAAAGTATGTTCCATCCATGAAAAAAGATATATACACACTTATAGAAGTCTGATCATTTATAAACCACCATATTGGCACTGGGCCTTAGAGGATGGTATGTTGGAATTATGTATGAGAACAACCAAGCAACAGTAATAATGATAAATACAACTCTATGTGAAGGCAGTGAAGAACAAGCATTTTTCTGATGTCAGCAGTAATCCTTCAGTATTAAGATTTCAGTTGTAAAATATCTTTTATTAGTGTTTAGATAATTAGCAATAATCTTATGTCTGGTTTAGAAGTTTAACATTATAAATCAGATTGATTTTTCCCTAAACATTGCTTCTAAAACAGAATATAATAGAAAAAAATATTGACTGTGGTTTACCTAAGCATTTTCAAGCCTCTATAATTTGGCCTGTCTGCAGCCATATCACCCTAGCATCCATTGCCACCTGATTTTGGAAGCTAAACTAAGGCCTGGTTAGTCCTTGGATCAGAAACTGCCTGGAAATACAAGTTGCTACAGGCTAGGGAGTAGGACCTGGAAGCCCACTCCTGAAATGATCTGCCATTGAAAATCCTATGAATAGCAGAAAAGCACTGACAGGAGTCCTGGGCATGGCATTGTGTTGGAGAGTGTTTTGTTCTTTTGTAAATATGGTCACCATGAGTTGGACCCAACTAGACAGCGCCTAGCAACAACAACATTATTTGGTCCACCTCATCTCTGTAGACTTATCTTCTTACTCATGCATGTGGAACCTGGAATGATGAGAAGCTGGTCTCTAATTGTAGGTGTGTTACTCTTTAGCTATGTGGCCTCAAGAAATCATTTAATCTGTTTGGACTTCAGTTTTTCTCATCATTTACTGTGCCTCTTCCAGATGTGTAAGACTTAACTGAAATGGCATACTTGAAAATATCTAACCATGCATATTCCACCAAGGGTGGATGAATCTGAGCTTAATCAGAAAAATAGAAAGCATCTTTTTTAATTACAAAAGATGAAATACAGGGGCTTGCATTGGTGGAGAAGCTTAGATTCCATAAAAGACAGATTAGAAACTAGGGGCCATCAACAGCGTGGTTTCCAGGCCACCCCCTCTTTGGGCAGATGAAAATAGGAAGGAGGCTACCAGAGCACAGGGCTGATGCCTCCCAGGAAAAGCCAGATCAATGCAGATGCCCACTGGAGATGAAAACAAGATGCAGCTTTTTTGAGATGCTACTTGAGACCAAGAGAATAGTGAATAAACACCCAGATATCTTCCTTCCTCCCACCTTTCAAATTCCATCCAGTGTCAGATATGCCCAAAGCCAGCAGATGGCAGATAACATAGTAGCTATAGGAATGGGGTTATAAAGTGTCAGTATGCCTTCCCACTAAAACTCGGGGGAAAAAGGTAAGGTAAAGACATGGATATGAGGACAAACAATATAAAACCTATAGTATTATGGCTTGGAGCTTAACACAAAGAATTGGAAGGCAAATAACATATTTACACAAATGAATAGGATTGCAAGTATACCTGTTTTTATTACATGCCATGTTATTGTGTTTGCAGATACAGCCTTATTCACAAATTAAAGGTTTGTAGAAACTCTGAGTGGAGTGTCTATTGGCACAAGTTTTCCATCACCTAAGATAATCATTGGAATTTTTTTAGTAATAAAGTATTTTTAAATTAAGGTATATGAAATGCTTTTAAAATTTAACGTTGTTTGACAACTGATGGACTACAGAGAGTGTAAACATAATTTCTCTATGTACATGATTGCCTTATTGCAGTATTTGCTTTATTACAGTGATCTGGAACAAAACTTGAATTATCTCTGAGTTATACCTGTAATGCCTTTCCTATAATCTAAACTGCTTAAAAATAAACAAGAAAGACACAATAATACAAAAAATAAGAAGAACCCATAAGGGAAATTCACAGAAAATGACACAAATGTTCAGGTATAAATAGACACTAAATATCCTTAAAATCAAACATAAATATTGAGAATGGCAATTAAATATCATAAATATACATGGCTAAGTAACATATTGGGCTGGGATTTAGCTCAGTTGGTAGAGCACTGTGCTGCAGTCTCTGAGGTCCCAAGTTCAATTCCCAACACCACAAAAATGGGAGAAGGGCTTGGCAATCCACTTCCAAGGCAATCCTGAAACAGTCAGCTGTTGAAAACCCTATGAGGGTAGCTATGAGTCGGATACCAACTTGACGGCACCTAACAATAACAACAACAAGTAACATATTAATTACCTTCTAAAGTAGGTAAGTGGAAAATAATCTGCATATCAAAAATATGAATTGTTTTTCTTTACAAGTATTTGTAATTATTATGGAATAATTGACAGAATAGAAAAAATGAAAGTAAAAACGAAAGTAAAAATTTCCTGTAATAATGTTATGCAGCTAGTAAACTGATAATTTTTTCCTTCCCTATGTATTATATTAATGAAAAGGTGGAAGCAAATATAAGTATTCATACAACTATTGATGGTGGCTTGTGTAATTTTTTAAAATCTATTTATGTAAGAAATTTTACTAACATTCAATATGTTTCAAGAGCATGACTGTTACTGACCATGGTATTCCATTTCATATATGCATAAAATGTACTATACCTATATTTATACTGTGATGCCTTTAAGTTTCTTTCCATTTTAAGGTAGTTTAAGCAAAATTGTGATAAAAATAATTATACAATAATGTTTAAAATGATATGAAAATATTTCTTTTCAAATAAGCAAAGTTTTGAGGAATAATAGTACACATTCTTGGTGGCAGGCTGAAAGAAAATTGCAATCACATGTATTGAGTAAATGATAAGCTGGTTCTATTTTTCTTTTTTCTTGTTTTCTTTTTTGTGGTACTGGGGGTTGAAGCCAGGGCTTCACGCTTGCAGGCTTTGCAAGTGCTGGACCACTGAGCTGCACCCCCAGCCCATTTTTTGTTTACTTTTTTGAGATAGGGACTCATCAAATTATGCAGACTTCCTCTGGTCTGGAACTTGTGATCTTCCTACCTCTGTCTCCATAGCCATGAGGATTACAGGCATGGGCGACCACGCCCGGCACCTGGTTCTATTGTGAATAATGATTTTAATACATTTCAAAAATCTGAACAGACACTATCAGTTGGGCATAGAAAATTATTTTAGATTATTTTAGAGAAATAATGACATAAGGGTTTCAATTTTCAGTGTATGAGTTTGTTTATTTCAGTAACATTTAAAATAAAAGATAAGAAATATGTGACATCACTCAAAATAGAATTAGAAAAACAAGTTATTTTATTTCCATAAATTACAATTCAGGATTATTTAAAATGGAAACGTAAATTTATTTTTACTGAATTGGACACACAAACAAGGAAATTATATACTATTTGCAACATGTGAACAAAATATATGTATATGCGCATGACTGTACACTTATGCCTATTTCTACATATGTGTATTATTATGAGCTTGTTTAGGGTAATATTGCATTTCCATTTTACTAGCAGAATTGTTTGTACATATCTTGTACATCTTCTGACTTTTCTCTGCTTGATGCATTATATATTGCTGTTCTTAGGTACTGTCAAAGTTGGGACATACACATGGTATCCTTATGTACAACACAACAAAGCACTCCCCAACATTATACAGGAACATTATCTTTTTTTTTATTGGAAAGTTTTAATGTATAACTTAATGTGTTTCATTCTGACATGCATTTCATTGTGACATTTCCATATATGCATTTCAGTGTACATTGCACAGATAAGTTCCCCCTTACCCTCTTGTGCACCTTCTCCACCCTCTCCCAACCTTCCACCAAATGCCTCTCTTCTACTTGCATGTTTTTTTTTTTTTTTTTTTTTTTTTTTTTTTTTTTTTTTTTTTTTTTTTTTTT